>OLKM01002182.1:20000-25725 GCA_900291075.1 Melanogrammus aeglefinus
TCACATTACGTACGATAAACAACCCCATTTCAAGTGATTCATCGCCACACCTCCTCCGCATGCTAAACGGTCGCCGCGGTGACACCATTGACCCTGAGGTGAGGTGCTGGACCCAGGTGCTGGGCAGTGTATCAGCATCAGGCTGCTGTGACCCCCGGTGGCCTCAATCTCTCCTCCTCTCTGTCCCTCTCTCTCCTCTCTCTCCTTTCTCTCCCCCTGTCTGGATTTGTCTCGAGTCCTCACAAACTTGAACACAACTCTCTCTCTCTCTCTCTCTCTCTCTCTCTCTCTCTCTCTCTCTCTCTCTCTCTCTCTCTCTCTCTCTCTCTCTCTCTCTCTCTCTCTCTCTCTCTCTCTCTCTCTCTCTCTCTCTCTCTCTCTCTCTCTCTCTCTCTCTCTCTCTCTCTCTCTCTCTCATATCCCTGGGCCACCACCCAGTCTGACTCCAGCCTGAATCTCTGTCTCCTGGAAAAAGCAAAAAAACAAAGAAACAGCAGTAAACAAGCCAGATTAGCTCACAGCCGCTTTTATGACCCCGGTATGACCTGTTCACACCCTCTCTCTCTCTCTCCCTCTCCCTCTCCCTCTCCCTCTCCCTCTCCCTCTCCCTCTCCCTCACTCTCTCCCTCTCTCTCTATTTTTTACCGCTATCTTCTACACTTCTGTCAGTCTCATTCCTATTATTCTGCCAATACTCTCCGTTGCTTACTGCATTGCTCTTCATCCTTCCTCTGGCCCTTCCCCCCTCCTCCCCCTACCCCCCCTAAACCTCCCCCTTCCTCCCCCCCATCCCCTAAACCTCCCCCCCACCTCCCCTTCCTCCCCCCCATCCCCCTAAACCTCCCCCCATCTCCCGTCTTCCAATCTGTCTTTTATTTTCACTTCCTCCATCTTTTGTTTTATCCCTCCTGCTTGGCTCCTCCTCTCTGTCCTTGTTGTGTGTGGTCTGTGTCCTTGTGTGTGTGTGTGTGTGTGTGTGTGTGTGTGTGTGTGTGTGTGTGTGTGTGTGTGTGTGTGTGTGTGTGTCTTTATATGGTTCTCTTTATGCGGTCCCAATCTGCCTCTAAAGTTCACAGGTCCCCCGCCTCACGTTTTCCTCTTTCCTTATTTCCTCTTCCAGGTTTTCCCCTCTTTTCTTTTTTCCGACGCTCCGACTCTTTGAGGACTTAATGTTCCGCTGGTGCAGTGAAAGTCCCTGTGATTGGTTTACAGCTTCCCACCGTCTGGGCTCCCATTGGTCAGTGGGAGACTGCTGTAATACGTGTTGATAGGAATGATGGATTTGGGAATAATCCTGACGGCGTGCCGGTACTCGCATCGTTTGACCTCATGTGTTTAAAGCTGCAGTGTGTGAGATGGATTCCCTCCCCTTTAGTAGTGGGGAGGGAACTCAATAAAAGTATTCTCCTGACTCCGACTGACAACTGGGATGTGACCTATAGCGTAGCGCGGCTGGCTGGGCGGCATGAGTGGGAGGGGCTTAGGATGAGTGGGAGGGGCTTAATGTGAGTGGGAGGGGCTTATGTGAGTGGGAGGGGCTTAGGGTGAGTGGGAAGGGTTTAGGGTGAGTTGGAGGGGTTTAGGGTGAGTGGGAGGGGTTTAGGGTGAGTGGGAGGGGTTTAGGGTGAGTTGGAGGGGTTTAGGGTGAGTGGGAGGGGTTTAGGGTGAGTGGGAGGGGTTTAGGGTGAGTGGGAGGGGGTTTAGGGTTTGCGAGTTGGAGGGGTTTAGGGTGAGTGGGAGGGGTTTTGGGTGAGTGGGAGGGGTTTAGGGTGAGTGGGAGGGGTTTAGGGTGAGTGGGAGGGGTTTAGGGTGAGTGGGAGGGGTTTAGGGTGAGTGGGAGGGGTTTAGGGTGAGTGGGAGGGGTTTAGAGTGAGTGGGAGGGGTTTTGGGTGAGTGGGAGGGGTTTTGGGTGAGTGGGAGGGGTTTTGGGTGAGTGGGAGGGGTTTTGGGTGAGTGGGAGGGTTTTTGGGGGTCGATAGGAAGATTCTGGTGAACAAAGCGAGCGGTGTGGGCTGGCCAGTATTTTTATTTGTAGAATATTTCAGTTACAGTTTGTGATCTCCTTCATAACCCTTGTAATCACCACGACTTACGTTTACTACAGATACCTCAATGTTATTTTAAACTATAAGCTAGTTGAAATGTTAAACATTGTGACTTTAATACTCATGTAGATCAACATCTTCTATCCACCTGACCGCCCTTACTCATGGGTCAAACCAAGAGTAGATTAGATTTCCCTTTAATTCATACTAAGCTTGTATGGGCTGGGTCAACTAATCCATATCTAGGCCAAAGCACATGTTGGCCCAATATCATACATGTAGACACACAATATCCTACTTAGATCATAATAATAATAATATATCACGTGTATATATTTATATACTGTTCTGCATGCCCTTGGTAAAATATAATGTGTGAGTTAATTCTCTAATGTCATAAAAATTAAGTAATTATGTAATGAAATATGCATTTATATATAGCACAGACATTACAGAGATTTATTTTGCTGTAATGTCACCAAATTCCTTGTTTTTTACTTTGAAACTAACTATTAGTGCTTGATATGTTTGTGGCCAAATAAATTGCAATCTGCACTGCTAATTGAATTAGAATTAGTCAAGAAAGAACGTGATTAATCAAATCAATTAGATTGTACTATGAAAAATAAATCAGGGTTTCAAGCCTTGTAATCAACCGCACGCTTAATGTGTGTGTGTGTGTGTGTGTGTGTGTGTGTGTGTGTGTGTGTGTGTGTGTGTGTGTGTGTGTGTGTGTGTGTGTGTGTGTGTGTGTGTGTGTGTGTGTGTGTGTGCGTGCGTGCGTGCGTGCGTGCGTGCGTGCGTGCGTGCGTGCGTGCGTGCGTGCGTGCGTGCGTGCGTGCGTGCGTGCGTGCGTGCGTGCGTGCGTGCGTGCGTGCGTGTCTCTGCGTGCTGTGTGTGCGTGCTGTGTGTGTGTGTGCATGTGGACCGCATGCTTTGAACACAAGGCGTAGACACGCTCAGGCTCCAGTTATGCATTCCTTCCACCAAACCAAACTAATTGACATTTCTCCAACCCCGCCCTGCCCCTGATACACACAGAAGAAAGCTGCAGGTGTAAAGACAAGGACACAGAGATCTTACCATCCGTACACACATATTCAGTTATTTCATATCTAATATGTAAACACCAACGCCCCGCAGAAATATTTCCTCCTCTTAGGTTGATCTGAGATGTGCTACACTTATTACAGAAATTAAATAACCTGGTTCTGAAAGACTGAAAGAGGCTGAATCCAAGGCAAACAGTTTGAAAGGAAAACGCAGGTGACCTTTATTTGACCAGCGTTCTCGTCTCGTTGAGATCCAGCGCGTCTTTCATAAGACGGGCAGCAGAACACCAGAACACAACGTACACCGTTCAGCTCACCCAGAGCCTCCCCTGTTTATTACAGTTACAACCTCAGATGGCTCCGGAGATTCACATCTGGAGGACAGTATGTAAATATTAACACGGTGAGGCAACAGGGGTAATAAAGCCTGGCTGGCTGTTCGGAGAACAAGGCAGGGCCTCCACACTATGGGCCCAGCTGGGGAGGAGGCTGGGACCGCGGTTGCCATGACACCACAACATCATATAGGGCCGCGCCATATCAGTTCAAACACAGCTACGTCCTGGCTAAATGCTGTCTCTCTCTCTCTCTCTCTCTCTCTCTCTCTCTCTCTCTCTCTCTCTCTCTCTCTCTCTCTCTCTCTCTCTCTCTCTCTCTCTCTCTCTCTCTCTCTCTCTCTCTCTCTCTCTCTCTCTCTCTCTCTCTCTCTCTCTCTCTCTGTCTTTTCCTTTCTCTCTCTCTCTCTCTCTCATCTCTCTGCTCTCTGTCTCTCATCTCTCTCTTTCTCTCTCTCGTCTCTTCTCATCTTCTCGCTCTCTCTCTCTCTCTTCTCTCTCTCTCTGTCCTTCCCATCTCTTCTCTCTCTTCTCTCTCTCCTCTCTCTCTCTCTCTCGTCATCTCTTTCTCTCTTCTCTCTCTCTCCTCTCTCTCTCTCTTCCTCACTCCTCTCTCTCTCTCTCTCTCTCTCTCTCTGCTCTCTCTCATCCTCTCTCCCTCTCTGTCTCTCTCTCTCTCCCTCTCTCTCTCTCTCTCTCTCTCTCTCTCTCTCTCTCTCTCTCTCTCTCTCTCTCTCTCTCTCTCTCTCTCTCTGTCTTTCCATCCTTCTCCTCTCTCTCTCTCTCTCTCTCTCTCTCTCTCTCTCTCTCTCTCTCTCTCTCTCTCTCTCTCCTCTCTCTCTCTCTCTCTCTCTCTCTCTCTCTCTCTCTCTCTCTCTCTCTCTCTCTCTCTCTCTCTCTCTCTCTCTCTCTCTCTCTCTCTGTCTTTCCATCCTTCTCTCTCTCTCTCTCTCTCTCTCTCTCTCTCTCTCTCTCTCTCTCTCTCTCTCTCTCTCTCTCTCTCTCTCTCTCTCTCCATCCTGCTCTCTCTCTCTCCCTTTTCCCTCTCTCTCTCTGTCTCCATCTTTCTGCCTCTTTCTCACTCTCTCTTTCACTCTCTCTCTCTAGATTGCTCTCTGTCTCTCTATCTCTCTTTCTCTTCATCTCTCTCTGTCTCTCTCTCCCCAACTCTTTCTCACTCTCTCTCTCTTCCGCCCTCTCTCTCTCTCTCTCTCTCTCCCCCCCCCTCTGTTTTCGTGTGAAATGTAACTCTGCATTCTATAAGAGGTTTACAGAACATAACATGTAGCATAATGTGTTGCATTGTTTATGAGTCTGATATCCTTTAGCTTTGTACCAATCTGTTCTGCCCGCGTCACCAGCGAAAAGAAGTGTGAACATTTGGTGCTGAACAGCCTGGTGCTGTGTCTACCTTGTGCTTCCCACGGTTTGCGTGTCTCCATTGTGCGCCGCTTCCATCCCAGTGTTGTGTTTATGTCGAAAGTCGTGAAACACTTAAAATATCTGGGCGTGCGTTCGCCTCAACAATAAGGTTCAACGAATCTTGCGGTGAAGATTCTCGAAAATGTGCAGAACACAGGCACAGACGTGAGCACGCTCCCCCCCAGACCACACACGCACTCTTGTTGTTCTCCCCGGGTCTGCGTATGGATCAGCCCGTTCTCCTACGCCACGGTTTTCTTTTCCTGTTCCTTCTGAAGGGGAGCGGATGGGTGCTCGACACACCGAGGCGGGTCTGACTCCTCTGGTTCTCTAAACATCTCCGGGCCTGGAGCCACGAGCCGGTATGAATACCAATGAGGAGGAAGCCACTGTGACGCGCCGCAAAGGGAGGCTGGCTGCTCTGATTCTGATGCTGTTATGAGCGCTGTGTTTCTGAGGACCTCCGTTTGGCCTCCGTGGTGAGGTGCTGCGAGGGGCGGGGCCTCTATGTCAGGTGTTCATTAAAGGGGCGGAGCCTCTATATCAGGTTTTCATTGAAGGGGCGGAGCCTCGTTATCAGTTGTTCAAAGGGGCGGAGCCTCTATGTCAGGTGTTCACTGAAGGGGCGGAGCCTCTATATCAGGTGTTCATTGAAGGGGCGGAGCCTCGTTATCAGTTGTTCATTGAAGGGGCGGAGCCTCGTTATTAGGTGTTCATTGAAGGGGCGGAGCCTCTATGTCAGGTGTTCACTGAAGGGGCGGAGCCTCTATGTCAGGTGTTCACTGAAGGGGCGGAGCCTCTATATCAGGTGTTCATTGAAGGGGCGGAGCCTCGTTATCAGGTGTTAATTGAAGCAGGGAGCAGGGGGGGG
>OLKM01002182.1:51014-69108 GCA_900291075.1 Melanogrammus aeglefinus
CACACCACACACACCACACACAACACAGAGACAGCAGGAGGATCCAGAAGACGAGAAAGCTGACACAAACACACACACACAACACACACACACACACACACACACACACACACACACACACACACACACACACACACACACACACACACACACACACACACACACACACACACACACACACAGAGACAGAGGAGGATCCAGAAGACGAGAAAGCTGACACAAACACACACACACACACACACACACACACACACACACACACACACACACACACACACACACACACACACACACACACACACCCACACACACACACACTCACCAGAAGCATGGGGGTCTTGGGTGGGGGCTTGGAGAGGAATGGACCCGGGTGGGGTGGTGAGTCAGGAGGCTGACTCAGAGGCTTCAGGGTGGACGCTCATTGCTGCCTGATGTTTAGCTGTTTGGGGGATTGTGTACGCACACGCCTTTCCATGGCCCCCAAACCCCACCCCCACTGCTTTCTCCAGGCACTGAAAAACACACATACACAAATGGAGTGCACGCACACACACACACACACACACAGAAACACACACAGAAACACACACATACTGCACACATACATACAAACACACAAAAAACTAACACACAGAAAACACACACATACTGCCCACATACATACAAGCACACAAAAAACTAACACACAGACACACACAGACGCACACACAGATGCTGCACACACACACACACACCACACACACACACACCACACACACACACACACACACACACACACACACACACACACACACACACACGACTGACACAAAACACACACACACACACACACACACACACACACACACACACATACATGCACATGCTGCACACAAACACACACACACAAACACACACACACAAACACACACACAACACACACACACACACACACACACACACACACACACATACACGCACATATATACAAAATGACCATTTATCAAAACACATACACAAGACACGTGCGTGCAAAAAAAAAGAGTGTGCATGCACACACTTGTATTAGGTATATTTGCATGCTTGCATAACAAACGGCATGCTACAAAAAGGTACACCGTGTATATATGAGCACGCCCTCACTCACACAGAAGCACACACACACACACACGCACACACACACACACACACACACACACACACACACACACACACACACACACACACACACACACACACACACACACACACACACACACACACACCACACACACAGGGCTCCAGGGAACCGTCTCCAGGCAGGTGCTGAGAAATGGACTGAGAAAGGCATCCATTGGCTTGGCATTGAATTATTCAACCTGTGATTAATTATAATTTGGCCCCACAATGGCAGTGCTGGGGGAATTCTTCTGTCTATCTGCAATGTATTGTGCTTTTCTTTGCTACAGGCAGTACAGCGGAAGCACTGCATACCTGTATGTTTAATCTTAAACCCTTCACTGAGCCGCTACCAGGCTGAATGAGTTGCATCGCATACAAGTTGTATAATCAACAAGAGTGGGGGGGGGGGCTCCCCCTCCTATACGTTATATTTAGGCCCAATCCCATTTCTACCCCTTACCCTTATCACTTCAAAACAAGGGGGAGGGGTACAGGGGGAAGGGGTAAGGGGTAGAAATGGGATTGGGCCTCAGGAGCAGAGCATATTTCACACATGACGCGACGCAGTGGAGGGAGTCCACAACTTTTACCAGAAACTTCAGGATGGATGTGTTTCCCCTCTGGATAGTTGGTGGTGTTGGACAGCCAGACTGACAACCATAACAGCAGAGTCCAGAAGAAAGCCTGACAATAGAAAGAAATAAAGGCATGATGTGAATGTGACGTAGATCGATAGACATATCCAAAGAAACAGACCAATTTGATAGTTATGTCCTCTCTGTGGGCAGTTCATTATCTCACTAGGAATGCTAGTTTACTATACTAATACTAATACACTGTGTAAACACACAAAGCCACACACACAAACACACTCCTGTTTTACACAATCAGGCTGAAGATATCTGCGGTGGAATCGCATTCCAGTCCGAGGTGGGGCATTATTACACAAACAGCCTCAACTGTCGAAGGCATAACAGGGTGTTATACTGGGTGTAAACAATGTTAACAATGTCATGTCTCGCTGTCTTACCAATCATCGGCGATCCAATCTGCAGGAAATATTTTCTCTTAAGGGCTTTCTTCTGGCTCGTGCCTACTTCCTGCCTCTTAGTCTGAAAATCGTTATCGCTGATGCGTGTGCATATCTGAGTGTCCTAGCTCTACGTTTAAGTCACGAGGATGGAGATATTGATCAACACAGAGGTTCAGTACAGGTGCCCCCCCCCCCCCCCTGCTCCTGGGGTTATGAGGAAAGCATGTTAATAAAAGAGATAATGATATATTAAACGTGAATATGACCCTGTTTCAGTTGTGGAACATAACACTTGTGCTGCCATCCCCATAGTTATGCAAAGTAGTTCAAAGTATTATAAACACTGCGTAGTTCCACAACAGTATTGCTGATTTTACATTTCCGTGTTCATCAAAAGGCATTTTATGTTACAGTTGACTGGAGATTTTAATAGCACAGATATTTTACCGCCTGGAGACATTCCTCGCTAAATGTGTGTGAAAACTAAATATCAGGTGTACTGAAATATAAATACAAACAACAACAAAAGAGGTGCAATGTACCTTTTAAAATGCACTTAAAATGTATGTGTTGGTAAATGTCCCAGAGCGCTGTCAATGTAAGTATCTAAAGTTTACTGCATTTACTGCAGGCATCAATTCTCTGCATCAATAAATAGGACTACATTAGTTATGTATTCTGCTCTGGGTTCATTTGTTTTATTAAGATGCAAACGTGATTCTATTTCACTCAACATACGTGTGTGAGACAGGAATACGATGTCAGGGAGAATGGAACAACCTCTTGTGAAACAAGTCTGTCCGATAGTTGCAGAGTTGTCCGCCTCTTTCCACACATAAAGCACGTTACCTGCACGGTGCAAACATAGACCACTGCAGGGCACGGCATGTTGACACTGACGTTGGCTATAGGAGGTAACACAGGACGTCAACGCACACTGGCACTTTAATGTACTGATACGATACCGTACCTGATAATACAGAGAAAAACAATAATATAACTTCAGCTGGTCCTGGTTTGGACATTGACCCAAAATAATGCTGTTGTAAGTCACATGCAAATCGGCATCTTAGTGTAATTCACATTTCTTTCCCAGTATGTTGTGCTGGTTGATGTGGGCTGTGGTGTAGCCGGTTGTGGATTACCTACTTCAACGCACATTGTGATGATAAATAAAGGTATATGTTCCTTACATCGAGCCCTCATGTTCGAGCCATCGTTCGTTATCTAACCGCCAAATGTTATTATCCAACCCTTCCCAACTAAAACATTAATTTTATTCTAATTTCAGGCAAATTAAATATCTGATTGCTTATTAGCGATTAGCTTTTGATTCAGCCACATCAGGACTTCAGCATTGGTTAATCTATCCAGGCCACATACTTTAGCAGAATCCTTTTAAATAAATCAACTCAAAGTCAACGAAATAAACAGAAGGGAGTGGCCTCATTAGTGCCAACTTACTGACAACTTAACAGTACGTATTGTATACCGAGAGATCGTAGCCTTTACTAGTTCCTTGAAAAGATGGGGCCGGAATTACAGACTCTGTCGAGCCTGCTTTTTCTGCTTTTCACCATGGCCAGTAAACAAGAAGTGTGCGTTCCCCTTTAAGAAGCCCCCACCGTTGCGCAGCGGAGGGAGGTCGAACACATCTCTGGAACAGCGGCTGAGAAGAAAAAAACCAACAACGGACGGTTTCAAGTCCCCCCAATAGAAACTGTGCCTGATTTGTGGCCAATGTTGGAGATGTAAAAAAAGGAGGGGGGAGCAAAAACACTAAAGGGGTAGCTATGGAGATGGAGCGTTTTCCTGGCTGCTTTCTTTGACAGGTGTTGAGTAGGGTAAAAGTCTTAAAACAGACTCCAGCATGTACGCCAAAGGTAAAGGAGCTGTCGTCCCTTCCGATAGCCAAGCGAGAGAAAAGTAAGTGAATTACGCACTGTTTAAGAGTGTTACCTGGTCGGGGGGAACTTTCTAAACTAGCGTCCTTTAAAAGGTGTGTGCTGTCCCCGAGCGTCCCGTCCTCCCGGCGCGCGGGCGGCTCTTTAACTTTCTGCGCGTGTCGCTGCACTTTAATCGCCTTTGCTGTGTAATTTGTTAATTGTGTGTGTTTGTGCGTTATTTGTGCTCGCCGGGCAGTATACTTCTGTTCGTATCCGTGCAACATATGCCGGTTATGGTTGTTATTTAGAGAAGGCAGAGGTCTCCGGTAAATGCATGGCGCTGTGTTGTGATAAACGGTAGTATTATTATTAGTATTGTCCCGTTATGGAAGGTACCGCTGCTCTGTCCCTCTCCCAGTTGCGTTACTTTGTACGGGGTACATTATCTGGGTGATGTGTTTATTATGTGCATGGATGGAGGGTATGGACGTCCGAGACAAAGTTGAGTTTATGGAGGTTATATAGTGTGTCCGTGGGGTCCAGGTTAAACAGATTTGTGTGGAGGATGGACAGGTCGGGGATGACGGGATGATCGTGTTTATGTTGCGTTATATTTGACATAGGTCGTGAAGAGAAAAGTTTGGTCCCATTCAGTCGCACGGCGGTAGTAAACTTTCAGCATCCCCTTCACATGCAGGAGAGCTGCTCGCAGGATGTCTCACTTATTAAAAAAGACATACAAAGATATCCTAATATTGGGATTTTTTAAATTCCTCTCCCTTCTGCATGACATAGACGACCTACGCGTTTCTCCATCTTACTTTTTTTTTTATAGGAATTGAAAGGAAACAAAACACAACTGGACGAACCATCGCCTCGTTTTATGATCTTTTATCTGATCCCTTTTCAGTAAATCTATCTTTGCATTAAGGTCTTTTTGGTATTTGGAAATCATTCACCAATGCTTCAGTTCAACATCCTAAAGCATTAAGCCTATCTTATGATCTATGCTCTATAATATCGTTACACGTGTTTAATCCATCCTCCTATGGTTGGCAGTATTGCTGTTGTTGCTAGAACAGGTCCTGGACTGTATTCTGTAGACCCCGGGACTGTATTCTGTAGACCCCGGGACTGTATTCTGTAGACCCCGGGACTGTATTCTGTAGACCCCGGGACTGTATTCTGTAGACCCCGGGACTGTATTCTGTAGACCCCGGGACTGTATTCGCTAGAGCCCCTGTCTCCTCAGCAACTATCACCCCCCCACACAATATATGGCTTCAAATAATCCGCTTTAACGATAGTCTCCTTTTTGTTAAGCATCCTCATTCAGTCGGGTCTTTGTCGCCCCCCCCCCCCCCCCCCCCCCCATATCAGAATCACTTTGTTGACAAACACAGTGTTGTGCCAGCGCGTGCATCCGGGCTGAATCCTAAACGAAACGGTCCCACGTGGTTCAGGAGATCTCTGAATCAACAGACGATTCTTTGATATTACATCCCTTTATTGAATATTCACCACGAGCCCCATGTTTACCTGTTGGTTATTACAGTAATTATTGGTGTGTTACAGTAGTGATACAAGACTCACAGGCATTGGACAAATTTAAATAATTTATTATCTATTTAATAACTAATAATGACCAGTGTGAGTTCACTCCATGATGAACTCCATCCGTTTTTATGCTCACGGCCGGGCATATTTATTGATTATATACAAACAATTATTGGGCATTCTTTAAAATAGAAAAGTCCTCAACCTTGTATCAATATGTATTGCCAAAAGAGCTCCTTGTGTGTGTGTGTGAGAGAGAGAGAGAGAGAGAGAGAGAGAGAGAGAGAGAGAGAGAGAGAGAGAGAGAGAGAGAGAGGAGAGAGGAGAGAGAGGGAGAGAGAGAGGGAGAGGGGGGGCGAGAGAGAGAGGGAGAGGGGGGACGAGAGAGAGAGGGAGAGGGGGGGCGAGAGAGAGAGAGAGAGAGGGAGAGAGAGAGAGAGAGGAGAGAGAGAGAGAGAGAGAGAGAGTGTGTTTAAGTGGTGTCCAGGCCTACAGGTAGATTACAGGTAGAAATAATAGATGCCGTTTGGCCTTCCCACTCCCAGTCCTGTCACCCTAACCTGCCCTCCCGGGCGTACACGTGTTCCCTTGTAACCGTGGCGCCCACAACAGCTGTCTCGATGCATCACTGAATTAGCCCCAGTCTCATTTACATATTCATATGGTCACATACATATTCAGATATTAAGAGCAGAAAGCTGTGCGAGGCCTAATCAGGCTGAATCAGACCCTCTCGTTCTGAGACTCGCAGTCCGTCTCGGTCCCGGGATACTGCCACGCCATTGGCTGGTTGTTTGAGCCCTAGGGCAAGGCATTAATGACATCGGTTTAAGAGATATATGCTGTTGGTGCCTTTGTTTCACTGCATGGGGAAATAAAGCACTAGGAGGTATTATTTTAGAGTAAGGCTGGGCGATATGGTCCAAAGTTTGTATTTTTAGACGGTACTAATATAGTTTATCATTATATGACGTAAGCTTCAAAATTTAATTCTGAACAATGCAACATAGGATGGTCAGGATTGAAATTATATTGGACTAAAAAAGTTATTTTGAATATCTCCACCTAGTATTGTGAAACGCAATGCACGTATTGTGTTTCATCTATTAAGTCTACAATAAACGTTATAATCAAAGAGATGAAATCAATCAATCGGGTGAAATTTAGAATTGTAACTATTTTTCCAGTACATTCTAGAAGCGCTTTCTAGAATGGCACATGCCGAATGTGGCTTGCTCTGTGTTCCTCTCAAACACGCCTTTAAAGTCAAGTTTCTTGTCCAATCAGAGCTCCCCGCCAATGACAATGGCAATATCTTTGGTCTGATTTACTCAAATTGAATCAGTGGAATACCCACAATCACTTTAGTTCTTGAAATGTTTACAAACACACTAATCAATATAATTGACATGTGTGCAGTACATGTGTGCAGTACTAAGAACAATTCACCCCAAACGGTTGAAGTGACATTGAACTAGAATAAATTGAGAAGTTGTGTAATAAACGTCCCCACATTTAGGTTGTTACCGGTGGTCTTCTCTGTGCACGTGTCTGTGCAAATCTTACAACTGTATGCACTGATAGTGCACATTTTGGGCATTGTTGTAGAAGTCCATGACACCTACCAAAGTTGTTCATTTTTTAATAAGAACCAAAAGTTTTATATCTTGCTTTTAATACCGAGCAAGGTCATCGCTTGTTTCAAGTGTGTGTGTGTGTGTGTGTGTGTGTGTGTGTGTGTGTGTGTGTGTGTGTGTGTGTGTGTGTGTGTGTGTGTGTGTGTGTGTGTGTGTGTGTGTGTGTGTGTGTGTGTGTGTGTGTGTGCGTGTGTGTGTGTACAGATGTGTGCATCTCCCGATAGTGTATAATGAACCTGGTTGAGTGTTATTCAGTGGAGCCTTGACTGTGGAGAGGGCATAGTGGAGAAATTAAGATGATGAATTATGGTCATCTCCAACAAGTTGCCCAGAGTCAAGACAAAACCGACTTTACTACGATTTTCACTTTATTGACGTCTTACCACTGACTTAGCCAAGGCCGGGGTACGAGCACAGATTCAATAGTGCTGGTGTCTTGAGATCACATGGGTGTAGGTTTGGGTGGGGGTGGGGGTGACGGTGTTTGGAGGAGGTGCAGCTTCTGTAATGGTTCATCCTTGAGAATCCTTTAAGAGAGACAGAAGGGATGAGGTGTAAAGATGAGGTGGAACGCGCAGAAAAGTTGATGCCCTTGTGACCAAGAAACGTAATTACCGTCACTCTTTTATTTTACTCTGGAGTTTATTTAATTTGATTTGATTCATAAAGAGCTTCAAAATGAATGTCACCTCATTATTCAGTAATTGGAACCTCGGTAAATGTCTCAATGAAAAGGGATCCATTCATAATAAAGTGCAATAGTTTAGCTGGCAAACTTGTCTTTGTTCAAGCGCAGTCTCTCAGGGTTTTTCTAGAATCGTCTATTTTTTTGAATCATTCCCTTACACAACGCGATGTCCTCGTCAGGAGGGCCGACCAATTCGAGGAGACCGTTGTTCACGGGGGGCGGGGTTGGTTCACGACGCAGTAGAGCGCGTCCCACGTTGTAGAACTACAACAACGCTGGTCTCTGGTGAAGGTCCTATGGATGAAGCAGCGGCTTTAACAACCAAAGAGGTTACACAACTGAAACGGGACAACAGTATTGTCCTGGTCACACTGGAACCAGAAACCAGGCGCACGGTCGAGGAGCCTGTGGAGTTGTGTACCACCACCTTACACCTCATTGTGACTGGTTTCCCCTCGGGAGCTACTGGGAGCCCTGCTTACGTCTATGACGTGACCGATGCCTCTGCTTATGGACTGAACCTTCTGGAAGAGTCACATGCATGCTGAGAGCGGAGAGAGATTTGGTTGCCTTTTACTTTGGCTTATTGCTTTGCGTAGCTCATTGATCATTTGCTGTTGTTATGTTTATGTCTGCGCACTTATTGGACGACCAGGCTTGCGTAGAGCGTCGATCTCCCTTCCTCTTTCGCCGTGGCGGCTTTCTGTCCCCATCAGGTTTTTTTACTGTAAATGTAAAGAACTTGGTTTTAGGGGGTCCTGCATGATTGAACTGAATGGGGGAGCCTGAGGCTTCTTTGAGGCTGAAGTCGAGGTTCGTAGGACAACACCAATAAATCAGACTATTTTTCGTCATGGAATGTTTGGTTTTTATTTGCGACTGCAAAAACAAAAACATGAAAATGGTGGAGATGTGCGTCGAGGGTTTAATGAGTTTGTTTTGAACACAGGGGTCCCTTGCATCGCGCCTCTGCTCTGGGCCCCTCCTGTGTATTTACACGCACTTTAATGGAGATCTTCAGGCCTGAATGCATGGTTTTGATTCGGCACAGATGGCTCCATCGTTCGCATTCTGCCCCTTTTGAGGAGCGCATAAAGAAGCCCACTCTTGCATCGGCAGAGAAACCTAGACTCCACCAGTCGAGAACCCCCCCATGTTTACCCCCCGTCTCTCTCTTATACTGACTGTGTTTTCATTCATACGTGTCAACAGCCAATTAATCGAGCTTTACACTGAAATGCGTTTGGAGAATCTCTGCAAATGTTTTGAGGTTTTCCTCACTGGGAGAAAAGGAGACGGATATCGGAGGCTAAACGCTGGAAGTTTTTCGGAGAGCGGCGTTGGGGGCCATAATGGTTTGTGTATGTTCTTTATTTGTCTTGTAGAAGAAGAAGAAGAAGAAGAAGAAGAAGAATGAGAAGAGATGTTCTGTATGCAAGAGAAGGGATGAGTTTATTACATACTAAGTAGAAGAGCAATGTCTTTTCCTTTTTGGACTTGAAACGGAAGGAATGGTGTCCACGTTTGGAAAGGTTCAAGAGTTGCTTCCTCCTCTTTTAGTTGAAGGATGTGAGTGGCTTCACAGTTTGTTGGAGGATGTTATTAGAAAGTGATGTGATAAATGTAAATGTAAGCGCCCATGCAAACGATGTGTCCGCCGTAGTCATAGGTACACTCGTTTGAATTCAAGAGCCTTCAAACAATGTTTCTGGCAATGGTGTCAATGAGGGAAGGCAATGGTACTCTGGTCATGAGGCTTACACACACATACACACACACATGGACGTGTACGCACACACACACACATGCATATGTGCACGATCGCACATGCGTGAGCGTTAACCCATGGGGTTTAAAAAAAAATCAATTTTAAGATCCAAATTGATCCTAATTTGATCGATTTGGTTATTGATTCATCAAAATCGAAGACTGAGCATTTATTTAAATAAGCATGCTTTTTTTTTTGTGTTTTAACGAGAGACAGGAAGGCAGGTTTGGAGGAGAGAGAGGGTAATCCATGTTACCTTGGACGAAAGGCAGGAATCAAACCTGGGTCACCCCAAGGCACACTGCCCCCACACTCCGCCCCCCCCCCCCCGAGATACAGTATGATGAAAGACCGACCAAATCAAAATCGGAAATCGGACGGTATCGGGACCTTGTGAGGCAGAATCAAATTAATACCCAGCCCTAGCCTCGGAAAATGTAGAAGAGAGCCGGTCCACTGAAGATAGGCTTCCAGTACCCCCCCCATCACCACGGGTACCCCCCCCCCCCCCCCCATCCAGAACACCTCCATCTCCCCGCTCCTTCAGACGATCCTGACCTCCGCACATCAGCCGCATGACGAGCACTAACAGTCCCTGATTCATCACCACTGTTTTTACACAGCTCCATTCACGTACAGGCGTGTGTTTTGCTTGTTACATGCCGGGGCCACATTGATTATGCACACTATATATCTTATTACATCGCTGAAGGATGGAGAGTCTTTGTGAAAGGGGGATGTAATAACCAAATCTACTCCATCTCCTCCTCCGTGCATACCTTATCTAAGCGAGCCCGTGCTCTGGCTCGTGAATTATTGAAATAAAGACAGGAGAGGTAATTTGCTAACTGTCTTCGCTCTAACGTTGAATCGAGCTACTCGTCTCTCTCTCTCTCTCTCTCTCTCTCTCTCTCTCTCTCTCTCTCTCTCTCTCTCTCTCTCTCTCTCTCTCTCTCTCTCTCTCTCTCTCTCCTCTCTCTCTCTCTCTCTCTCTCTCTCTCTCTCTCTCTCTCTCTCTCTCTCTCTCTCTCTCTCTCTCTCTCTCTCTCTCTCTCTCTCTCTCTCTCTCTCTCTCTCTCTCTCTCTCTCTCTCTCTCTCTCTCTCTCTCTCTCTCTGGGGCAGTGTGGGATGCCCCGGGGGAGAGGTGCCAGGTGCGATTCCTGGAGACGAGCCCATGTCAAGGAGATCTCCTTGACATGACAGAGAGTCGCGTTAGCGGAGGAGTAGAGAGGAGGAGGAGAGCTACTATGAGACCGGTTCTGATCTGTTGTGGTTCAGAGGACGCTGGACGGACAGAGCGATGCTCTTTTTGGGTAAAACGGATCGACTGTGAGTCAAGCCCGGGCGGTGAGGCCTCTCACGAACCGACAATAAGCCGCCCCCTGACCCTTCCCAGGGTGGTAGAGAGGACAGTTTTCAATTGTGAAAGAACAACAAGTGGGAGCGGGGGGGGGGCTGGTTCTCTGTGTAAGCCTCTCATCTCTTATTCATTAGCAGCATGTGTCAGCTGTGGTTAACGTCGCAGGTTTCAGCGGCGAGGCCACCGCAGGGTGATAGGGTGTGGCTGGGGTTAGGGTGGCGTCGCAGGGCCGCGCTCTCCTTCACCCCGCTTCAGAGGTGAAAAGCACAGTGGGGTTCCCCTTTTTTTTCCCGGTTGCTGCTGGTGATATCCAATCTGGATGGTTCAAATCAAGAGCAGTATAATCAAATCTCGGTTTTATTCGACAAACATATTGTGTGTACCTGAATATTGTGCTTGTTTTAGTCCTAGGGCACAGCATTAATGCCATCAGTTTAAGTGATATACTGTCGGTGTCTTTGTTTCACTGCATGGGGAAACAAAGGATTTGTTATTTTAAGGTAACCCTGGGCAATACGGACAAAAGTTTGTTTAGCTGATGATCACATTTTAGAAGGTATTAATGTAGTTTATAATTTTATGCCATAGCACTCAAAATTGAATTCTGAACAATGCAACAGGTTCGGAATACAATTATATCAGACTAAACAGCTATTTTGAATAACTGTACCTCATAACAGACAGTCACTCTGCTGCTGTGGCGCCCTCGTCTCCATCGTCTCCGTGGCGACTAGCAGCATCCGTCTGGGAGAGGACCACTCCTCCTCTTCCCGTGTTCCCCCCTAATGCTTCTGGCAGAGCATCACGAGTGTTCTCCCCTGAAGCCCGGCTTCAAGTGTTTGTTAGATTATACACTGCAACAGGGGCAGGTGGTCCCGCAAACACACACACACCACACACACACACGCACGCACGCACACACACACACACACACACACACACACACACACACACACACACACACACACACACACACACACACACACACACACACACACACACACACACACACACACACACACACACACACACACACACACACGACACACACACACACCCTCACTAAGTGACGTTGTTTCGCCGCCTCTCTCGTGGGAACTGGTGGTGGTGGTCTACTTCTCAGAGTTAAAGCTGATTTCGGAGGGTAGGGGGGTGGGGGGGGAGAGCCTGCCACTTGGTGTTTCACACTAGGAGCTAAACGAATGACTCCTTTCTCTCCCCTCGTGGGATCGAGGTGGCGTCTGGACAGCCTCTGACCAGACGCCACCTCGATCCTCTGTAAACGCAGCTTCTGTTGTGACCCACCGAAATAGAGCTTGTTTGAGACGATGGGTTCTTTGTGTTGGGGGCATGTCTTCGTTGCGACCCGTGGTCGATAACGCCAAGAAAGTAAATATCTCTAAATGAGGGAAATGTTCAAATGTTTTGTTTTCGTTGTTTACCTTTACATGTGAGGTGAGAAGGCCGACAGGCACTCCTCATGCTCGCTTGGCAGATGATAGTTCAAGGCCAAGGCTTCAAGGCTTTGACGACTTTACTTTCAATTTAGATATAACACCAAATTCAAACCACTTCATCTCATCTCATCGTCATCCCCTTATCCGGGGTCGGGTCGCGGGGCCAGCAGCTCAAGCAGTTCTAACCACTTGCATATTAAAAATATATATTTGACATTCATTTTGACATTGAATCGTCAGTGAGAAATGTAAATGTGGCCACCTGACGGATTCGACCGAAAAACAAAAGTGGTTGCAGAAGTGACAAGTTACCTCGGAAAAGTTCCTCATCTCCATATCCAAATATTGACACTGAATAGGATCTCGGAAATCCCGTAAAGAATGTCATCCATTTCTCTGTCTGTGTGTGGCATCTGCTGGATTTGGTGTCGGGAGTCGGGGCCTACTTGAACCCCAGGGAGGTGGCAGTGTGCCAGCAGGGCTTCTGATGGCAGAACAGTAGATCTGGAATCACACAATCCTCAACCCCTCGTCGCGGCTGCTAATCTCTATACAGTAAAACCCGTCCAATACCAACACCGGCCTCAAACAGCGTGGCGGAACGAGAAGGCGAGCTGTGCATATCGGCTGTGTTCTAGTTGTGTTGTTGTTACTTATACCCTGCGTACACTGGAGAATCCCGGAGGTCGCACGGTAACGAATCGACACAGGTTTTCCCGGCGTTTCAGTTACGCGAGGTGCTTTGGGTCGTCGGTTTGTCGAAGAGAAAATGTAAACAATCAAAATTGCAACACTGACCTCTCTCTCTCTCTCTCTCCTCTCTCTCCTTTTCCCGTTTCTCCCATCCTCCTCTCTGTCTCTCGACCACCCCCCTCTCCTCTGTCTCCCTCTCTCTCAGGTTAGCTTTATATGTGTACGAGTATTTGCTTCACGTCGGCGCACAGAAATCAGCACAGACCTTCCTGTCAGAGGTAAGAACCACGCTCTCTCTCTCTCTCTCTCTCTCTCTCTCTCTCTCTCTCTCTCTCTCTCTCTCTCTCTCTCTCTCTCTCTCTCTCTCTCTCCTTCTCTCTCTCTCTCTCTCTCTCTCTCTCTCTCTCTCTCTCTCTCTCTCTCTCTCTCTCTCTCTCTCCTTCTCTCACACGGGTTTCCTGGGGCCAGTGCATGAATGGGATTCCTTCTCTATTGTGTTTGCCGTTGGGATGGAATCTACATTATGGGTTGGCGCGGGGTCACCGTGACAACTGCTGCGCTTAACGTCATACAGTTTGGACCGACATCGTCTCGAACGTTTGCGTCGTTGACGTGTGGAGAAAGCAACGTTTCAACAAGGCTCTGTTCTTTCGAAATTGAAAAGTTTTAATGATCAGACCCACAGAAACGTCTCCAACGGATTAATTAGTGTTGTTATTGGGGAGGATTAACTCAGATCAGACGATAAATACACACAAATAACTCTCATGGAAAATCGGCTTAAGATGTTCTTAAAGGGTATTGATTAATTAAGAAAAATATGTTTCTGAAGCCAAGCTTAGCCTTGGTCCAGGTGACGTACACCACCGCGGATGAAATGAAATACGAACCGCTGGTCTGGCCGGCGTATAGACCAGAGATATCCGCCTCACTCCCCCCCCCCCCCCTCCAACGGTCAGCGAGGAAAGGTCTCTAATGTGTTGCATCCTCTCCTTAATGGACATCCTTCCTGCTAATGCTCCCCCCCCCCTCGTCCTGCCCGGCCCACCACGGCCCGTCCGGCTCTGTTCAGCTCCACTCCCTCCCAGACCCACTGCTTCTTCACTGGGAGTCAAACGCAGTCGTACCCCCACAGCGGTAACACTGCCCCCCCCTCCCCCTCTAGCTGTGGTACCCCCCCCCCCCCCCCCCCCCCTCTGGGTGTAGGAATACTCTTGATAGTATGATTGAGGGGACGGTCGTCCAATCGAGTGGCGGATCACTGTCGAAGGGCGGGCCTGATTCGACCCTCCTTGCGTTTACATTCAGGGCTTTTATCCAACCCAAAGTCCATTTGTCAGAAGAAAGATAAACAATATATATATTCGGGGTCGAGCAAGGATGTTCATAGAACCAAGTGCCAAGCACTAACCATCACTCGGTTAACCCAGTCCCCGTAGACAACAGATAGCTAGGCTCAGATATGCTACATAACTTAAGTACGACGTACAATAAGTGCGTGCATTGAGTGCCAGGGCGTACCAACACACAATGCGTGCGTAGGAGGTGTGGGAGAGTGCTGTGCAGAGCCCAGGTGAACTCTGAACCAGCGAGTCTTGAGTCTTTTTTGCGGAGGACCTCGGCAGGGAGCTCGTCCCGTCACGACGGCGCCCCCGGACTCCGGCCGGAGGCGCTACTGACCCTTGACCTTTCCTGCTTTCAGCGGCAGAGGGACGGACGGTGGTGTGACACCGTCAGAGCCAGGGGGCCGTCTTTTTCACACAAGGCAGTTTTAAGTAGCATGTGCCGTTGATGATTTATAGAAATGAAGGGTTGTTAGGCAAACGCCGGAGGGAAAATAAGTCGTTTAAGATGTAATTTCAGTTGACGACTTGCAAATTGCAACTCATAAACTCTTCTTTTTTTTTTTTCTTGGTCCGGCCAGTGGCTGTTTTTCTTTTGTGCGGTTGTGTTATCCAAAGCCTTTTCGATTAATGGGCTTCATAACAGCAGAGGAGGCCTTATTGGTTTTGAACTAATTAAACAACCAGGTATTAAAAAAAAGTAGCTCCTTTTTATTACTGTGTTTTAATTGGTATTGCATATTCATCGCACAGGTACGATAAAAGGTAACTTTTTCGAGATTTTTTTCAAGACCCTCTTCTGGGCGCTGCTGCACACACTGCATGGCGGCTCGCTCAGCCAGCTTCTGATTGGATAACAGGGGTCTCAGAAGAGCGGGGGGGGGGGGGGGGCACACTCTGAGTGACCAATCGCAAGGGGCCGTGAGAGTCTAGCGTAATGACTGACGTGACTAACCAGTGCTCTTGACACACACACACACACACACAGCACGCAACGCACACACACACAGCACGCACCACACACGCACGCACGCACGCACGCACGCACGCACGCACGCACGCACGCACGCACGCACGCACGCACGCACGCACGCACGCACGCACGCACGCACGCACGCACACGATGACCGTTGGCTTTGAGAGAGTCAACTGAGGACTGAACGGGGGCAGAGGGTCCGGGTTTAGCGGGGGCACCCATCCCACAGGAGACGGCGTTCCCTGACATATCTCTCCGTGCCAAAGCAAAAAAACGGAGCCAAGCGTTTTGCTTTAATCAAAACATGTTTGTTCAAACCATGTTTTGATTTGTATCTCGGCGCCGCGCCAAGCCGGGCGTGAGGGTGGGGGAGCCCGCCCCGACGGGGGACCCCCCCCACCCCGTCCATGCTTGAGTCCACCCCAAGGGCCTGACGTGCGCCTCCCACGAATCGTAACCTTGCTTTGAGGCGACGCAGCAGCAAAGGGCTGTGATTGGTCCGCTGACTGAAACCCGACGCAGAGCCAGACCAGGTTCACGACTGCGTCGCAGCGTCTGCGTGGTCCGTGCGTTGGGTGACGTGGGGCCATGATCAGCCCTTAAGCGTGATTAGCCATTAACACGCCGTTTTTTGAAAATCGGCCTCTTCTGACATCACAGGTGGGCGTGTCCACCTCGCTGTGTGCTGATAGGTCAGTCGACCAGCCAACCCCAGTGGACTGAAGCCCACGTCGCTCATCTGTCCGTCACGCGTCTAGGGGGACACGCCCACCTGTGATGTCAGAAGAGGCCGATTTTCAGAACGGCGTGTAACGGCTGATCACGCTCACACCTGGTGTGTTGTTATTAAGAAGCGGTGATCCAGAAAAAGGCTGAAAAGAATCAAGCAGAAGGAATTACAGAATTGGATACCGAGAACCACTTCCATGAATAGACCGCAGTTAGCCGGCACCAAAAAAAAACGAAAGGATTTATTTCATTAGAAAAAAAAACAAATAAAATCAACCCACGGCAAACATGGATATCTCCGCCGCGCCTCCACCACCAGCGGAGGTGTAGATGATGGTGGAGGTGGTGGTGGTAGTGGGTGGGGTGGTGCTGAAGGTGGCGGTGTTGGTGATAGTTGGGGTAGTGGTGGTGTTGGTGATAGTTGCGGTGGTGGTGGTGTTGGTGTTAGATGCGGTGGTGGTGGTGGTGGTGGTGTTGGTGATAGTTGCGGAGGTGGTGGTGGTGGTGGAGGTGGTGCTGGTGGAGGTAACGGTGACACTGGGAGGTCGGGGGCTCGCAGCTGACCGCCAGGAGGGAGTAGGGCCGAGGTATGAGGGGGAGCCGGGGGGGACGGGGGGACGGGGGGACGGAGGGGACGGGGGGACGGGGGGGCAGATGAAGGGGCCGGCGAGGGGAGCGGCGGCTGATTGCAGAGCCTCTTGGCTGAACCGCTCCCAGAGATCGAGTGTTATTGGTGAGCCTCTAGAAGGAGGTTAAGTTCTGGGTCAACTGCGGACTAGAGGCACATAGGAGGCACGCACTGACGCACACAGCAGACACACAACACACACACACACACACACACACACACACACACACACACACACACACACACACACACACACACACACACACACACACACACACACACACACACACACACACACACACACACACACACACACAATGTCCGAGCGCCGGAAATAAACATGCGCGCACGGCACAGAGAGACGGATGGATAAATAGAGATGTGCTCGCGCACACGCACGCACGCACGCACGCACGCACGCACGCACGCACGCACGCACACACACACACACACAGGCGCAAGTAGAGTCAGCTAGACAACAGATTCAAACCCGTCGAGACACACGAGCAAACGAGAATCACATCAATCCCTGATTCATTCTTTCAGACATTAACACACCCACGCACACGCATACCCTCACAGTCACACAGACCCTCAAACAATCACACACTCAAACAGACCCTAAAGGGCGAATCAACCCCCCCACACACACACCCCCCACACACACACCCCTCACAAACACAACGACATTGAAGACGCTTCCGTTTGGGTCTCACAAAGTGCTGGTGAACATGTTCTTTTGGAGTGAAGAGGTCTGCAACTTTCAGGGCCAAAATGGGGTTGGGTGGGTTTGAACCACGTTTGACCGTGTCCCTCATACATGCTGGGATGGGACCCAACGTTTTCGGGTTCAAACTTTTAAGACTTTGGCCTAAGAGCCGAAGATCGCGTCTTTTGAAACTGGTAGGCGGAACACGTCTCCTGCTGTAACGGGGGGTTGACTTTAAACAAACACCGACCGGATCCAGGACATTAAGTTGAGATACTCTGGCATTCGTTTCCCAGCCCGTGCGTTCGAATCTCCCTCCCTTTGTTCGATTGCATTGGCTTTGAAACTTTTACCTTTGCCACCTCGTTGTCCTTTTACCTTTACCTTACCTTTCACACACACACACACACACACACACACCACACACACACACACACACCACACACACACACACACACACCACAACACACACCACACACACACACACAC
>OLKM01002182.1:69177-80715 GCA_900291075.1 Melanogrammus aeglefinus
AGAGAGATTTCCCAGCCCGTGCGTTCGAATCTCCTCTCCTTTGTTCGATTGCATGGCTGTGAAACTTTTACTTTGCCACCTCGTTGTCCTTTTACCTTTACCTTACCTTTCACACACACACACACACACACACACACACACACACACACACACACACACACACACACACACACACACACACACACACACACACACACACACACACACACACACACACACACACACACACGCTGACCGAAGCTCGTTTGGTAGATAAGGTATTCCTGTTCCCGCAAGAACACTAGAGGTCGTCCAGGGAGATCACCTGGGCTCCACCGCCTCAATTAGCCTGTCTATCATTCCCAGCGAGTGATGTACACACGCACGCACAACTGTGCACACACACACAGACACACACACACACACATAGAGACACACACACACACACACACACACACACACACACAGACACACACACACACACACACACACACACACACAGGCAGTACACTAAAGCTTCAGAGGAGACGTTGTGACTTTGTACTGTCCAGTGTAAAACTCTTCCTTCAGTCATGGAGGATTCCTTGTGTAGGCGGACCAATCACAACTATACTATCATCTCTGCGATGAGAATGGTAGAAAGCCATCTTAACTGCTGACTGTTAGGCCAATATAAGATTTTTTCTTTATTGATTTCCAAATGTCAGCCATCTTTGACTGTGTGTGTGTGTGTGTGTGTGTGTGTGTGTGTGTGTGTGTGTGTGTGTGTGTGTGTGTGTGTGTGTGTGTGTGTGTGTGTTTATTTGTGTATGTGTGTGTGTGTGTATATGTGTATTTATTTGTGTGTGTTTCTGTGTGTGTGTGTGCGTGTGTGTGTGTGCGTGTGCATGTGTGTTTATTTGTGTGTGCGTATGTGTGTGTGCGTAATTGCGTGTGTGTGTGTCAGTGTTCTGTCAGTCCGTCTGTCTGTCCCGCTCTGAACCTGCAGGCTCCGGCATGCTCTCTGCTTCTCCGCCTCGCTCCTAATCCCGGCCCATTTGTCCAAGTGTCAGTCAGGGAAAAGTTGAACAAAATGACGATGTTATGCATAAAACATGATGGCTAAATTTCCATGTTCTCCTCCCCTCTTCTCTCTCTCTCTCTCTCTCTCTCTCTCTCTCTCTCTCTCTCTCTCTCTCTCTCTCTCTCTCTCTCTCTCTCTCTCTCTCTCTCTCTCTCTCTCTCTCTCTCTCTCTCTCTCTCTCTCTCTCTCTCTCTCTCTCTCTCTCTCTCTCTCTCTCTCTCTCTCTCTCTCTCTCTCTGCGCGCTACAGATCCGATGGGAGAAGAACATCACACTTGGGGAACCCCCAGGATTCCTCCACTCATGGTGGTGGTACGTACGCACTCATCACGGCTCTGGTGACCTTCAACTGTTACCTGATCTACTGCCTACACACACACACACACACACACACACACACACACACACACACACACACACACACACAGCAGTCTCCATCAGTGTGTTCACACTGGGGACAGGCGCACACGGACTGGAGGGGCAACACTATCGCTGGAGTGACGATGCATCCTGCCTCATTTTCTCCTCCTTGTTTCTCAGCGATGAGCGCAGGGTTAAGCTCCACCCCCACTTCCGCCGTTGCCCCCAGTGTTGTTTTTGGAACAAAACATATTTATCATTATTTAAAAGAAGGCCTCTCAAACCCCGGTCGGTTTGAACGACCGGGCGTGGGCCCGGTAGCACGGCGCCGATAAAGAGGCGTGCGCGCTCTCTCTCTCTCTCTCTCTCTGTCGGGCGAGCGGGCCGGGCAGGAAGACAGGAGCGCTGGGTTCCTCCCCTCCGCTTTCTTCATGTGAGCGCGGTCTTGCTCAGGGACGCCTCAACACTCGAACCGGCAACCTCGTGGTTTACAAGTCGACCCGCTCTACGTCCTGAGGTACCGCCACCCCGGAGCGCGCCGCTCTGAGTCGCCGCGCTCTTCTCTTATGTCGGCCAATCAGAGCTGCTGCTGGGCTGACAGGGAGGGGATACGACAGGGCTGATGGGTGATGTGGAGACACTGTCCTGCATCAGGGACAGCCTCTCACGCCAACCGTACCGAAGAGTGAACACGAGTGAGACGGTGAGGAGCTCCCGGGAACAGAACGACGAGCAGGCGGGGAGAGGAGCTGGGAGCAGGCGGTCAGAAGGGAACGACCAGCAGGCGGGGAGAGGAGCTGGGAGCAGGCGGTCAGAAGGGAACGACCAGCAGGCGGGGAGAGGAGCTGGGAGCAGGCGGTCAGAAGGGAACGACCAGCAGGCGGGGAGAGGAGCTGGGAGCAGGCGGTCAGAAGGGAACGACCAGCAGGCGGGGAGAGGAGCAGCTGGGAAGCAGCGGTCAAGAAGGAACGACCAGCAGGCGGGGAGAGGAGCTGGGAGCAGGCGGTCAGAAGGGAACGACGAGCAGGCGGGGAGAGGAGCTGGGAGCAGGCGGTCAGAAGGGAACGACCAGCAGGCGGGGAGAGGAGCTGGGAGCAGGCGGTCAGAAGGGAACGACAAGCAGGCGGGGAGAGGAGCAGACGGGTAGGGGGGGCTGGGTGCAGGAGGTCAGAAGGGGCGCATTGAACGAGCGGACCGGGGCAAGACGGACAGGTCAGATGGACGGCTGAGGAGACGAGCCCACTGCAAGAGAAGGAGCACACGTGCAAGAGAAGGAGCACAACAGGGTTAACCGCCTCTCTCCTCCTCCTCCTCCTCTCCTCCTCCTCCTCCTCCTCCTCCTCCTCCTCCTCCTCCTCCACTTGGCTTGTGCTCTGGTCTTGTGTCTCTGCTACACACACACACACACACTCCCTCTCAGTAGTGATCTGGTGACTTGTGGTTTCAATCAACCTTTCGCGTTCCGTGGGGTTATTGCGCAAACCATTGACACTGGTGGTGAGAGAGAGAGAGAGAGAGAGAGAGAGAGAGAGAGAGAGAGAGAGAGAGAGAGAGAGAGAGAGAGAGAGAGAGAGAGAGAGAGAGAGAGAGAGAGAGAGAGAGAGAGAGAGAGAGAAACAGAGAGAGAGAGAGAGAGAGAGAGAGAGAGAGAGAGAGAGAGAGAGAGAGAGAGAGAGAGAGAGAGAGATCCTTTCTGGCTGATCTCTCCCAGCTGGACGGCTACCAGTGTAAGTGACACACTGACATGCACAAACACACACAGACACACACAAATACACACAAACACACTCGCCTCTGCGCTCAACCAGTGAGAGGAATTAGACAGAGTGGCTCCTTGTGTGTGTTTGTGTGTGCGTGGGATTTAACGTGTGTGTGTGTGTGTGTGTGTGTGTGTGTGTGTGTGTGTGTGTGTGTGTGTGTGTGTGTGTGTGTGTGTGTGTGTGTGTGTGTGTGTGTGTGAGAGAGCAGGCTGATAAGCAGCAGACTGACGAGGCAGGGCTGCAGTGTGTGACCTAGCCGAAGGCTGTCTGTCTGTCTGCCTGTCTGTCTGTCTGTCTGCCTGTCTGTCTGCCTGCCTGTCTGGGCTGCGCAGCACGTGGACACAGGCTCTCTGGGGGGGGGATGGAGGGGAAAGGAGTCGCCCACTTCCCCCCCATGCCACCCCAACCCCCAAACAAAAGATCCAGATGGTGGGGAAACCCCCCACGCCCCCCCCCCCAAGGCACCCCCCCTCCCCCGCGAAGGCACCCCCCCCCCTCAACCTTTGTCTGAGGCTTGTCCTTTGTTTGCGGAAGAGAGACCCCCCGAATGGATTAACTCTTTGCATTCCTCGCTCCTTTTGTATTAAACAGCCAAATCTAAGACCACCCCCCCTCTCCTCCTCACACCCCCCTCCTCCTCACCCCCCCCCCCCCTCCTCCTCAACCCCCTCTCCTCCTCCCCCCCCCCCCACTCCTCCTTCCCCTTCTCCTCCCCCCCGTCCCCACCCCTCTCGTCTTCGTAGCCGTTTCCTGACGGGCTCGCTCGGAGGACGTGGGGGGGGGGGTCCTTGGTACAGGCGAAAGGGGGAGGAGGGAATGGGGGAGGGGAGGGGAGGGAAAGGGAGGTCGGAGGTGGGTTGGGGGTTGGGGGTGGGGGGGGTGGGGGGTGCAGGGGGTCACTCATCCACATCTGTTGTTATGGACGCGGGATAAAGGGGGGGGGGGCTCAGGGAGGGCTGCAGGTGTTGATTGTGTCATTATCTCCCTCTCTATTGGCCGGCCTCCCCCTTATCCCCCCATCGATTGCCTTTACCGGGTAGCCGCTGAATCCCTAGCCGCCACACACACACACACACACACACACACACACACACACACACACACACACACACACACACACACACACACACACACACACACACAGCCCGCACCACCAGCGCCCCCACCAGCACATCCTCCTCACAAACACACGGGTACACACGCAGGAACATGCACGCACGCACACGCACGTGTGTTCCAGCCAGGAGCACACTAACAGACACACACGTACAGGAACACACACACACACACACACACACACACACACCAAAAAAAAACACACACACACGTATACAGAAACGCACACACACAGAAACACACACGTACACAGAGACAAATCCTTGGGCCAACAGCAGAATGTAGAGGCTCATCTCCCCCGGCTGAAATTCCTCTTTGCGGGGGGCGCGGGGGTGGGGGGGGGACAGAGACAACAGCAGCAGATCCCGGCCCTGCTCTCAAAGCCCTCCCCGCGCTGCTCTAAGGCAGGTATCAGACAGACAGCCTGTTCTAAGGCAGGTATCAGACAGACAGCCTGCTCTAAGGCAGGTATCAGACAGACAGCCTGCTCTAAGGCAGGTATCAGACAGACAGCCTGCTCTAAGGCAGGTATCAGACAGACAGACTGCTCTAAGGCAGGTATCAGACAGACAGCCTGCTCTAAGGCAGGTATCAGACAGACAGCCCCGGCATCAGAATAAAACTTTTTTTTTTCCTTTGCCTTAGACTGTTATATGACGTATGTATACATGTTTTACATCTGCTGAACTAGAAAAGCCTGAGCCTGGGGGAGTATGCACTCCCACCGAGAACGCCGCTTGTAACAGCTAGTTTGCGCTCAGACTCTACTTCCGTACCGGTGAGACGTCAGAGACTCTGCAGACTGTACAACTTCTCGGGTGTGAATCTTGCCGACGCACGCGCATTGCGTTCGACCAATCAGTATCACTGGCAGGGTCGGGTTCCAAGTCTAACAAAGCCTTTATTGAACATTCTGGAATGATACCCAGCCCTCATTTTGCGTATTTTTTTTTAATTGCATTGTGTGAAAGACGTCTTCTGTGAGCCGTCCGCTAGGATTCAGATTCAATAAGCTGATTCTGATTTGGATTCGGATTCAGTAAAATGCTGGATCCAAGTATGAAGACACCTTAGACCGGAGTTGGATTACACTGTCAAGAGCCCGGCCAATCACAGGGCCCCGTGCTGTTGGGGAGGACTTGGAGACAAACCGAGTGGACATGATCTGTCTGCCGGTCAGTCCCCCCGTCCACTCCCGGCTCACCTGAGCTCCTGCTCTGTGTCTCTCCTCCTCACCCGAGCCCTCTGCTCTCCCTTCTCCCGTTCGGACTTGGCAGGCTGGTCTGCCAATCGGTTGACTGTCTGCTGGCTCATTGGCTGCCTGGCAGGCTGTTTGGCCGGCTGGGAGGCTAGCTGGCTGGCAGGTCAGTTAACAGACTGGGATGTTGGCTGGAACTGTCTAACCGGTGGATTTACCGACTGGCAGCCCGACTGGTTGACTGTCCATGAGGGCATCTTGGCCGACTGGCTGGCTGGCAGACTGGCCAAATTCGCATCCCAGTTTATCGCTGGATGTGTCACGGTCGGCTTTTGTGTCATGCCTTCATGGATATATTTATTTACTTTTCCCTTTAAGATGGCACATTGTGATGAGCGGCTTTCGTCAAGCAACAGCTAATTGCAAATAATTATCATGATGGCATTTAATTTGAGTAATTGTGTTCTTTTGGATTCTATTCTAATCCCTTCCTCTTCTGTTCTGGATTGGTGCGTGTATGTGCATGTGATTCCTATATGTTTGTGTGTGTGTCTGTGTGTGTGTGTGTGTGTGTGTGTGTGTGTGTGTGTGTGTGTTGTGTGTGTGTGTGTGTGTGTGTGTGTGTGTGTGTGTGTGTGTGTGTGTGTGTGTGTGTGTGCATGTGATTGCTATATGTTTCTCATTGTGTGCTTGCGTTTCTGTGTGTGTGTGTGTGTGTGTGTGTGTGTGTGTGTGTGTGTGTGTGTGTGACTGTTGGTTTTATGTTGGTTTAGACGGGACAATGACCTGACGCCGCACCTTGGGCTCAGAGGGACCTAAGGGTTTTACCGGACTATTGCAAGGTCCTCATAAAACATGGAGTATAAATGCGTTTTAGGCATCTTAATAGCTTAGTTTAGTTTAGTTTTATTTATTTCTCACATACATAATTGTACAGGGCAATGCGTAGTGAAATTATTATGTAGGTGGTCCGGCTATAATAACATATATTATCATTTTCGTAAAAGTCCTCTTATACCACTTGACTGACTTCGGGTGTATCGCAGTGTATGGGATTGCGACTCCTCTGGCACCTTCCGAGAATGCAGTTCGATACACATTTTGATACACACGGAAGTATTTTGGCAACCTGTCTTGTGATTGGCTGGTTTACGCATGTGGGCGATATCGAAAACATCACCATCCACTCAGCTCGACCTTTAATTTATTAAAGCCCCTGGAAACACTAACAACACCCTGGACTAAGCCGTACATACAGGTAAGCACTTTATATTTCTTAAATACAGCTGCTTTTTGCTTGAGAAAGTAACAGTAACTTAAAAATAATGTATTTTCGTGTAAAAGGCAATATATAAAACGTATTTTTTTTCGAAAAAAATCGGAAAAAATATAGCTTTCTCTTGACTGTAGCAACTGAGGTAAAACGGATGTTATGGCGAACTGGTTTGGAAGAAGAGGATATGAGGTAACACTTTATTTTGATAGTCCACTGTTACACTCAACAAGCTATCAATTGACACTAGGGATGGGCATTCGATTAAGTTGTCTTAGTCGATCGTCGGGAGAATTAACGATCAATTAGTCGATTAATCGTTAATATTTTACATTAAAATTTAGTTCCGACCAAGTATAACAACACCGGGACTTTTAACTATACATGTATCACTGTATCACACGCTGTTTATGTTCTGCTAGCTAGTGAGTGTGTTGCTTGGCAACAGTTCAGATCCAGTCGCGGATCCATTTGTGTTGGCGGTGCCAAATAAATCATTAAATAAACAAATGTTAACTAATTAATGGTGCTTGTAGAACTGTTGTTATAAAAGGGCCAATATCCACATCGGGTCGTGCTGTTGTGGTGATATCAGCACGGCTGTGATTATCTTCGTTTGGCACAACACAGCACGTTGCGATTACAACGCACTTCCACTTCTCGACGTGTTGATATTGCAATTAGTATTTATTTGCTATATTCAAAATGCAATTGAAATACAAAAACAGCGTGTTTTCCTCATTGGATCTTTTATTATTTAGATGAACAACTCAGTTAAACCAGATCCGTTCAATAGTTATGCGCTACTCTGCTCTAAGCAACGCTCGAGACTGAGAGCACGATTTGCACGCTGTTGTGCCAAAAGGTGATCGGACTGCCAAAAACTGATTGGCGGCCGCGGGGAGCGCGCAGAGCGCCCGTTTGAGCGTGTAAGCGCTATAAACGCTGATTGATTAAACGGCCATTCATATGCATATATACACACTCAACGTACGTCCGCAATTATATTCAAAGGGTATGTGTTCTTGTAAAGTTTAACGTATGTTACGTAATTATCACAAACTGTGGCCCAAAAGAAGTGTAGTTTGTAGCGAAATAAGGCAATGCAAAGGCCTACGTGATAGACATGTCTTCTACAGTATGTGCTTGTATGTGTGATGCCTTTGTTAAGCCTGGTCTTTGAAATTATCTATAATTGGAATGTGATTTTACGGGTGTGTTTTCGATAAAGAAATGATCACTTTTGCAATCTTGACTGGTTGTTTTTAGGCTATTCTGACCTGACCCTACGTAGTTATTTGTTTCCCAGTTTGGGTCTGTTTTTACATCTAATATTATGTTTATGCCTACTATTTAAAAGTAACAAACAGTTTGCACCTGCCAAAAAATTGATTGGAGGCCAAATGCAGTTACTGAATGGTTATTGTCTGCCTAAATCATGACTTGATCTCATTCCTGAGCTTCATAATATAAACACTAGGCTCACAGGACAATGTGGAACTCTTTTTTAAAGGACCAATTACAAACCAAAAATGTGCATTTTCACCTGGCCAAGAATTGTTGGAGGCCAAATCATGCTAACAGATCCATGTCTGGATCGAGCCTATATACCTTTGGGCTTCAAATGGTTATTTTCTGCCTAAAATGACTTGTCTATTCCTGAGCTTCATAATATAAACACTAGAGCTCACAGGACAGTGTGGAACTCTTTAAAGGACATTACAACACAAAATGTGCATTTTCACCTGCCAGAAAATTGATTGGAGGCCAATGCCAGTGACTGAATGCGTTATATTTCTGCCTAAATCATGACTTGATCTCATTTCTATCATAGGACATTCTATCATATCTTATCTCATTCGATCATAGGACATTCATATTCATTCTATCTCATTTCTATCATAGGGACATGTACAAAGAAGCAAGCAGAGGAAAAAAAATACAGTTTATTTGTGCAGGGCATTGCAGTAGCAAGCGTAAGCTAGTGGCTGTTAACCCCAATGTATATAGTTGCATTTTGTTATATTTGTTATTATCTAATGTAGTACAGTAGTAATTTGTATTATATTTGTTAAGCTCTGTTAAGACAATTTTATGGACAGTTCAGTAGTTTCATGTATGTATGTATGTATGTATGTAAAGAATAATTATTTTTGGTGAAAACATGTTTGGTTACTTTAATAGTAGGCATTAAACAATAATACTTAGATGTACAAAAACAGACCAAACATGGGAAGCAAATACTAGTAGGGTCCAGGTCAGAATAAAAAAAACACGCAGTCACGATTGCAAAAGTGATTCATTTCTTTATCGAAAACACACACCCGTAAATCACATTCATTATAGGTATATCAAAGACAGGGCTTAACAAAGGCAATCACACATGTACCAAGCACATAACTGTAGAGGACTGTCTATCACGTAGGCCTAATTGCCTTGCCTTATTTCGCTACAAACTACACTTCTTTTGGCCACAGTTGTGATAATTACGTAAAATACGTTAAACTTTACAAGACACATACCTTTGATATAATTGCGGACGTACAGTTGAGTGTGTATATTGCATATGAATTCGATGACCGTTTAATCTTGAAGAAAAATTCAGACGTTTTATAGCGCTACAGCTCAACGGCGCTGCGTGCGCGCTCCCGCGGCCGCAAATCAGTTTTTGGCAGCCGAATCATTTTTGGCACCAACACCGCCACTAACCAGGGTCAGATGCGTCGTTTTTCAAGTTGTACATCATTTGAGTCGTGGCCGTTGTTGTACTATAAACACAGCCTGCAGTGTGAAACTAAGTCAAATTTTTCCAAATCATTAACATGGTCCCACACCAGACTTCGCGCGTGGCCTTCGTCCGCTCTCCATGATACTTTTGAAAACACACGGATCGCAGCATGTGACCGAGGCAGGCCCGCTGTGGCTTTTTTGTTTTTTTCAAATATATCCTGCCCTAGTCGGCTTTAAGATGTTTTTAATTGTACACTGCATTAGTTTAATCGATGGCAAACAAATTTACGTTAATCGGACGATAAATTCTTAACGATCAATTTAGTCGATCGTCGATAATCCATCCCCATCCCTAATTGACACTATCAAGCCTCCTTACTGAACAGCGGCTTACCCATACTCAGCATAGCTGTCAGTTGACACTCAACAACGATAATCAGGTTAGATATGCAGTTGCACTGTCCAACAGTGGGACTATCAAAATAAACCTGGTATTTTGGGAGTATACCTTTACTTTATCTGTCCTACACACCCAATAAATAATAATGACAATCCTCTTTGATAATTCATTGCTGCTGTGACTCCTGCTAATTAAAATGCAGGGGCGAGCGGATGTGTTAATCCCTCGCCCAAAGATGCAGACAATTTTACGTTGGTGCTGGACCCAGGGACAAAGTGGAGGCTTGTCATAAATATCAGATTCAATTGCATTTAAAGTAAGTTTGACCCTTTTCTGGTCCGTGTTCCACTTACGGCGTTCCCAACTTTAAAACGCTTGTCACTTAATTATTTTCTCTATGAACTACGGTCGTGGGCACTGCTTTCAACTCTGTCCAATTTCCCGAAAAGGCCCGCGCGAATCTCTCTTGTGGGCGGCAATTAGGCGACGCTCCGCCTCAAACAAAAAAGCACAGTGTGCACGAGAGAACTTCTCACCAATCGCCGCTCCATACCGTGTTCAGCTCTTCAGTTCCAATTTCTAACTGGTAAACCTGTTTGGTTGCGTGCGTACTTACTTATATTATTTCCGTGTTTATTATTATTCATCTATTATTATAGTCAATCCTGCTCCCTAGTTGCCAATCGTATGTCCCCTCCCCTCGACTCTCCATACCTTATCCCACTCCCGTTACTTCCGTGCTTTTGCAGTGTTGATGGCGCTGAAGAAGACGGCGGTCACTTGGCAGACCCTCGTTAAATGACCACCATCACTATCTCCATAGATCCGCCCTACATGCCCAAGATTGATAAGTATTCCTCAGATCTCTCGCAAGGCGCTACAAGCCCCATTCTTTGTTTGTTTGCACTCCGAGATATAAGCGCAGTCCGGCGATCGAGTACATCACACTGATTTCCTGCTTGCTCGATTCTAGACTGGCGCTGTGCAGATACCTCGCCCACGTGATAATCCTCCTCCACCTCTGTCGCAAATGACGTTTACTCACTAAGGAATTGCTCTCCCGCATATACAGGATGAATTTAGCTGAACATGTACGCAGCCTACCACTAACAGTATCATATTAGTGTTCCGCATACTTAAGAACCCTACGGTGTGTCTTCGGCGTGTGATGCCATGAACAAAGGCAATGAATAAACTGGAGACAAATTGGAATTCTATAGACATTATAACACAAGACAGCAGCCCTCGTGTCCACGTAAAAGTTACAACATTTTTTTGGCTATTAGATACCGTCGACAACACGATATATAACTGAGGCCTGTACTCGAGTATTAGAATTATTTATTGTGTGTGTGTCTCATTTTTAAACACCAAAAAAAAATCCTAAAATCGACAAAACCTGAACAGAGAAAGTCAAAGAGCGCAAACACGCGTTGACCGACCACACACAGCAGAGCCATACTACAAAATTCAACATGGCGTCAACAAGCCAGGTGGCAAAAAAAAGGTATCGATCTGCTGGATGCATTAACTGTTTGCCCCCGAAACCTTTGATAAGGTGAGTTAATATGTTATCCTTTTGATATGAATAGTAGTTGAAGCAACCTAATGCCCGATGGTACAGATGTTGCCTGTATTAGAACTATCCTTCTGAAATCTA
>OLKM01002183.1:0-7500 GCA_900291075.1 Melanogrammus aeglefinus
ATGTTGCCGTGGGGTGTGAGTGTGGCATTGAGTGTGTGTGTGTGTGTGTCGTGTGTCTGTGTGTGTGTGTGTGTGTGTGTGTGTGTGTGTGTGTGTGTGTGTGTGTGTGGTGTGTGTGTGTGTGTGTGTGTGTGTGTGTGTGTGTGTGTGTGTGTGTGTGTGTGTGTGTGTGTGTGTGTGTGTGTGTGTGTGTGTGTGTGTGTGTGTGTGTGTGTGTGTGGGTTGATTGATTAAAGGAGGGATCTTTGGCAGGTCGCATCCTCAAAATGACAATGCCATTAAATACACAATTTCCCAAAACAAACATAACATCACCTCAGACAGAATGGTTGCCATCCTGTCTGTCTACCCACTCCTCTCCTTCTGCCCCAGATAAACACAGACACACAGCAACTCTCTCCCCCTCCCTCCCTCCCTCCCTCCCTCCCTCTCTCTCTCTCTCTCTCTCTCTCTCTCTCTCTCTCTCTCTCTCTCTCTCTCTCTCACACACCTTTGTTCCCTCTCTCCATCTCTCTCTCTCTCTCTCTCTCTCTCTCTCCCTCTCCTCTCTCTCTCTCTCTCTCTCTCTCTCTCTCTCTCTCTCTCTCTCTCACACACACCTTTGTACCAGCCACACAAGCCCACTCTATATCTCTTTCTCTCACTCGCCGTTGCCCTCGCTTCCGTCTCCTCACTTTTCTCCGGGGAAAAGGCTAATCTGTGTGTGTGTGTGAAATCCAAGACTAGAGAGCCCTGCTCCGGCCCAGAATAAAAACACCAAGCTCATCAGTCAGTCACTCAGGACGGACTCAGGTTCTATAGGCCAGTCACACACACACACACACACACACACACACACACACACACACACACACACACACACACACACACACACACACACACACACACACACACACACACACACACACACACACACACACACACACACACACACACAGCACACACACACACACACACACACACACACACACACACACACACACACACACACACACACACACACACACACACACACACACACACACACACACACACACACACACACACACACACACACACACACACACACACACACACACACACACACACACACACACACACACACACACACACACACATACACACACACACACATATGTGCGTGCGTGCGTGTAGGTGGATACCCACCAACATAAGTATGCATACACACACATACACGCACACAAGCACACTTAAACGAAAACACACACAGCCTCAAACACACACCCAAAAAATAAACACATGTGCATGCGCTTCTCGTGAGGTTTTTTTCCACAATTTCCACATCTCCAAAACATGATCACTCAAGGTGAAACCACCACCGCAACTCACTTTACTCACAGCGGAGAAATATAAATACATTGTGAAAACGACCTGCCCTCGTCACGACTGTTTATCCTGCATAGTCGAGGCAGCCTATTGATTTGTCCATGAAAAACGGACAACTCAGGAGAATCAGAGAATTCGTCTGGTGGTTTGAAATCGTTTATAAAAACCAGGGCCCTGAGGGGTACGGAAAAGGGGGTGCAGGAGGAAATTCCCTCTTAGTTCCGCTGCACCCCGCTTCCTGGGTGTTTCATTGTCTTCTCGGTCGGCCTGCCACTATTTAAGCTAGACCACACCGTGCTGTGATCCACCTGCCAAGAGCCAGACTACCCTGCCAATGTGCCCCGGTGGCCTGCCACAAGCACGACCGGGTTCCCAAACCAGGGCTCAGAATGAGGCCACAGAACAATCACTGAGTAGGGTGGGCTTGGGTTGTGCTGACTTGTTGGTCCTGATGAATACACACACTTGGATGTGGTGACTGAATAACTCTGTGTACCATGTACACAAAAACACATACACACACACAGTGTAGCAACGTACACACAACACAAACACACACACACACACACACACACACACACACACACACACACACACACACACACACACACACACACACACACACACACACACACACACACACACACACACACACACACACACACACCACACACACACACACACACACACACACACACACACACACACACACACACACTAACACACATACACACACACACACACACACACACACACACACACACACACACACACACACACACACACACACACACACACACACACACACAAATACACACACACACACACAAACACACACACACACACACACACAACACACACACACACACACACACAATCAGACACACACACATACACACACACAAACACACGCACTACTACACACACACACACACACACACACACACACACACACACACCACACACACACACACACACACAGACACACACACAAACACACACGCACACAAACAAACACACCCACACACACACACACACACACAAACTCACTCAGAGTGTACTATAATACAGTAGCTACAAAGAAGCCCAATTCCGAGCATCCCAGGGGTGGAATAAGGAGACATATCTTCCAGTCCTTCTATTACCTCCTGAGTGCCCGGAGGAGTATCAAGAGCGTTGTCCGGGCAACCGAAAGGGCACAAGAGTATGGATTTGGAGCGGGTAGGGCAACGGTGATCCCTAGGACCACACACCGAGTCTCATTGGACTTACACTGGCCTCTCTCTCGCTCTCTGGCTTTCCCTCTATGTATCTCTCTCTATATATCTCTATCACTGTATCTTTCTCTGTATCTATCTTACTCTCTCTCTGTTCCTCTCTCTGTAACTCTCTCTCTGTCTCTGTCCCTGTCCCTGTCTCTCTCTGTCCCTGCTCTCTCTCTCTCTCTCTCTCTCTCTCTCTCTCTCTCTCTCTCTCTCTCTCTCTCTCTCTCTCTCTCTCTCTCTCTCTCTCTCTCTCTCTCTCTCTCTCTCTCTCTCTCTCTCTCTCTCTCTCTCTCTCTCTCTCTCTCTCTCTCTCTCTCTCTCTCTCTCTCTCGCTCTCTGTCTGTAGCCCTCTCTTCGTCTGCTTCATTATCTCTGTATCCCTCCGAATGTCTGTTAAAGTCTCTCTCTCTTCATTCTCCCTCCATCTGTTAAAGTCTCTCTCTCTGTCTCTAAAACAACAATCATGCTTGTTTCGTTTAGTCTTCATCTGCTTCCCTCTTTCTCTTTCCTGTCTTCTCTCCTCTTCCCTTGTAAAGAAGCTTCCTCTATTGTGTCTCAGATTACCCTCTCTTCCGATCATCAGTCGTTTATCTTTCTCTCTTTTACAGACATATGCACGCCACTCTCTCTCTCTCACATCACACACACACACACACACACACACACATATTGAAGTGATTAAAGCCATGTGGTTCACATATCACGTCCAAGTGCCATCAGGTGCAGGAGAAAACTAGAAAAACTGAGAAGACAAAACCACTGCCAAACATAGAACGAACGAGAAGTATTAAACAAGAAAACACAAGAAAAGTTAACAGTTTTTCTGCTATTGCTAGACTACAGACCTATAAAGATTACTGCAGATATGAATAATAATAACATCATGAATTCCCCAGCTCTTTATCCATGCTAATGGACTACTAATTATGATGGCGAAGCGCCGACACTTCATGATAATAAAAAAGACTTTAACTTCAGTTTGGGGCAGATCCAATAAACAGATATTATTCTAACAATAACAGTCGCATGAAGCTGGTTTTAATGGGCATGGCTCAGAAGTGGATTGCGGGGAAAGGAATCACATGTTGACACAGCGCATCAATAAGTCATGCTCTCTGAAATTACAATGTGAAACTGAAACTTCTATGAAGAGTAGTTGCCTTGTTATTTGCTCTAATGCCATGAAAACCATCTCTGCACGATTCTTCCGTGAGAAAAATATAACACTCCAAGCTGGTGGGTGCAGATGTTGACATCATTCATCAAAGCCCACGGTACACTACAAAGAACTGAAGGAGGATTTACATTCAAAATAGGCCGAGGGCAATGTTCCCTCCAGAGCACTCCTTCAGTAGGTTATCCAGCGTAATGCCAGTAATTAAAATAACACTTGATCTGAGCTCATTTGGGCTAAGAACATGTTCAATGATCTCTGTTATTATAGCGGCCTTCTGAGCCTGTTTGTCCTATTGGATGATCTAAAAGGCAGGTTAATGGCGTCCATTCTCAACTTTCTGGTTAAAAAAACAAAATATTGCTTCCTAGCCAATAAGAAAGGTGGCCTGTAACAGCGGCAGGTATATACTTCACATCGGACAAGGTCTTTCATTGCATCTCATCAGTGAGATCGAATGAGTTTTCTCGCTGACATTTAGCTTACAATAGAAGCAGCAGCAAAACAGGACCCACACACACACACACACACACACACACACACACACACACACACACACACACACACACACACACACACACACACACACACACACACACACACACACACACACACACACACACACACACACACACACACAAACACACTCTCAAACACACACAACACAACCACAAACACACACACACACAAACACACACACACACACACACACACACACACACACACACACACACACACACACACACACACACACACACACACACACACACACACACACACACACACACACACACACACACGCAAACACACTCTCAAACACACACACATAACCAAACACACCACACGCACACACTTAAACTAAGCTACAGAGCAGTGTCTGACTGGTCTGACTATATAAGTGCATATAAAGTAAAAGGTTGAATGGTGGATACAAACAGTCACAGACACTTGCTGGCAAGTTCAACGTAGTGCATTTAAAGAGCTGAAGGATAGCTCAAAAGGGAAAGAGTAATGAAAGACCAGCGATAGATAGAGTCAACACTTCAGGATCAGCATGTACAAAGTACAATAGCTCATATTTATATCTTATATATTATATTAATATATCTACATGATCATCAGTGTGTGTGGTGGTGTGTATGTTTGTGTATGTGTGTGTATGTGTGTGTGTTTGTTTGTGTGTGTGTGTGTGTGTGTGTGTGTGTGTGTGTGTGTGTGTGTGTGTGTGTGTGTGTGTGTGTGTGTGTGTGTGTGTGTGTGTGTGTGTGTGTGTGTGTGTGTGCATGACTGTGTGTGTGTGTGTGCGCATTCAACAGTCACATGACCACACAAACATTACTCTAGACACACATATTCAAACAATCACACACACAAACACACCCATCCATATATACACACACACACACACACACACACACACACACACACACACACACACACACACACACACACACACACACACACACACACACACACACACACACACACACACACACACACACACACACACACACACACACACACACACACACACACAGCTGTCACACAGTGGTTGGTCACAGGAGGGTAAATTGGGCGGGAATTTAGAGAGGGTGCCAAGGGCAGTCGCGGGGATAGTTGGGAAATCACATGTCAGATAAAAGTGCAATTGAGACAGGTCGCTCCTCGTACATGAACACCTCAAAACACACGCGCACACCCACCCGCACACAACACACACCATCGTACATCTACGAGCCCGAGAAGACGAGCTGTCAGTGGGAGCCCGTCTAATTGTCTGTTTCCCTGACAACATCGTGTCGGGGGGTGCCTTGTTTGTCAGTCTGTTTGCCTGTCTGTCTGTCCGTGTGTACTTATGACCTGCAGTGACACACATACACATGAACTGCCCTAGTTTGTAGAACCCATTGCAACCACAACACAGTAAACTCATGGCAGTTTAGGCTGAAACCGAGGATTGGTATTTTTCCCCTCGACGAGGATGTGGAGAGAACAATCCAAGAGGACAGAGGGGAATGTTCATCAGAAGGGAGGCAGGACGCAAAGTTTGACACAGATCTCTAGTGATCAGAGAGTGGATCACACCCACGGTGTTCTGCGGAGGCTGCTGATAACCGCTAAGGCTGCTGCTAGCATTGTCCACACTTCCAGCAGGAAAGAGAATGAGATAGAGGTAAAGAAAGAGCGGGAGGGGAAAGGGTGAGAGGAACAAAGGAAGAGAAGGGGGCAACAGACGGGGTAAAGTCTATATTTAATTTCAAATGAAAGGTCAAAGCAGAGGAGGGGAGGTATATATCTAAACAAAGTCAGAAGAAGGTGTGGTGGAGGAGTTTGTGTCTGTGTGTGTGTGTGTGTGTGTGTGTGTGTGTGTGTGTGTGTGTGTGTGTGTGTGTGTGTGTGTGTGTGTGTGTGTGTGTGTGTGTGTGTGTGTGTGTGTGTGTGTGTGTGGTGTGTGTGTGTGTGTGTGTGTGTGTGTGTGTGTGTGTGTGTGTGTGTGTGTGTGTCTGTTGGGGAGGGGAGATGGTGGTGATGAAGTCTGTTGGTCAGGGGCCAATGACAACATGACAACGTGACGGTGTTAGTTGTAATGGTGGCAGTGGTAGTGGTTGTGGTGGTTTTGGCGCTCTTGGAGATGTGTTGCTGGTAACGGTGGCGGTGGTGGAGAAGGTGGCCGTGTTGGTGTTGTTGGGGATCATGGTGATGGCGGCGGTTGTGGTGCTGGAGGTGTTGCAAGGGGATGGGGTGATTGTTAGGTGGGAGGAAGAGGTGACAGAGGTGAGTCCACTTGAGTATGAAGGGTGACTTGTTTCCACTGGGATCAACAATGGACACAGCAACAGACAAAACACCTGCTCATCAAATCACGCATTCTTTCATGTTAAAAGCATGTTCGGTGTTGATCAGAAACTCAGGACAAGAAATGATTTGCGGTTACCGGACACAATCGAGCATAGGTCAAAGAAACGACCTTCAGTATTCGGCTATGATGTGTGCTAGACAGAGTAATCGTGCCTTTGTCAGATTACATATTTCTTCCCTTTTCATCTTTTTCATCGCCGTATTCTCTCTCTTTCAACCTTTTTGCTATCTTTTATTCACACACACACCATCTATGGAGCTGTCACTGTGGGGCCATTCTCTTCCAATGAACTGTGATCAAATCCCTATCTCCCAGCATGCTGTGCGGTGAACACCTGACACACCGCTCCCTGGACCCCCTGGCCACCAAATCACCTCCAGACCCTCGCAGCCGCTCATAATGAGGGAGACCCCGTCGAAAGGACCTAGATTATTGACTTTTCTGATTGAAGGTGTGTGCGTGTGCAGGCATCTCCATCTGTGGGGGTGTAGGGTTGTGTTAGTGCGCGCGCGTGTGTGTGTGTGTGTGTGTGTGTGTGTGTGTGTGTGTGTGTGTGTGTGTGTGTGTGTGTGTGTGTGTGTGTGTGTGTGTGTGTGTGTGTGTGTGTGTGTGTGTGTGTGTGTCTGTGTGTCTGTGTGTCTGTGTGTCTGTGTGTGTGTGTCTGATCGTATGTGTGTGTGAACACTGTCTTGTCATTAGACAGTTCCAATGTTCCAGAATGTGTGTTTTTTTGTCTGTGCATGTGTTGTAGGTATGTGTGTTTCAGGTCTGTGCGAGTGTATGTGGTTGTGCAGGGTTGCGAGTGTATATGTGTGTTGTAGGCGTGTGCGTGTGTGATGAAGGAATGCGCATGT
>OLKM01002183.1:12500-15000 GCA_900291075.1 Melanogrammus aeglefinus
GCTTACAGACAAAAAAACAAAAACGTGACGAGCTGTTATTCTTCGACTCGTTCCCTCTCTTTCCGCTCTCTTTATACATGATTCATAACCGCCGAGCACTCAGTTGGCTCGCCCCGCTCAACGCTGCGCGGCCGGCGGGGAGCGAGCAGGGCTGCAGCCCCCCAACATCCATTCAGGCTCTCAAAGTCCCGGGTTCCAACAGGCACCCATAGATAACTCACCTTCGTTGTCAGGGTAAGTCCGTAACGCTTCGTTAACGCTGGGTGCCACCGCAAGCAAAAGGGGGAGAGAAGCGAGAAAAAAGGATTTATAGATCCAATGGAAGAGCGGTGGTGGTGGTGCCATGTTTCAGGCTGCGCCGCGCGCTCGCTGCATCCCTGTTTCAGTGTCGAGTTGGTGAGCGAGCCCCCGCGATTGAGGAGCGCGAGGACAGGAAAGGGCTCGAGAGGAGAGGAGGGGGAGGAGGAGGAGGAGGATACGGCGGGAAGGAGGGTCCATCGCGAGCCAAATCCTGCCAATCAACCCCCCCCCCCCTTTCCCCTAACTGCCTCTGGGTGGTAGAGGCTGTTACAGAGGTTTGGGGGGCGGGGGGTGGGGGACACGAAGTTGCCGATACATGATTAGGGTACATTAGGAATCGGATCATCTTCTTGATCGAGATGGTTAAAATAAATATCCTTTTTAATAGGGTTAGGGTTATAACATTTAAACAGGTAGAGCGCACTCCGTTTTAAACTGCTTCGAGCCCAAGTCCACTGAGTCAAAGAGTGGCCTGTAGAAGCAAACGCCACACACCCCAACAGATCTGTGGCTTGGCTTATTGGAAAATCATTAAAATTAAAATAGTGTCAACCCAGCTCTGTTGTGCAGTTAGCTCACTGACCACAACCATGTCAGGCAAGACATTGGCTGTAATTGAAAAGGGTGAGATCCACGACTCGACGCGATGCCAACCACCTCATTACCAGGCAGTTACTACCAGTCCCTAGTTGGCAGTGACTTCAGAAAAGGGATTTGACATTTGAAGAATCACTTCTCTCTAATTCTCTGGAAAAAAAAAAACAAGGCAAAAAAAAGAGGGGTTATGTCAATTATTTTTTATTGGAGACAGGGGCACACTGCAATTACTGGATCAGTGTCAACACAGCCTCGCCTCCCTCTGCCTCCCCCTGTAGCGTAGCTGTTGTTGCGGGGAGCAGCAGCCAGCGCCAGCCCCCTCGGAGCACACCACACCACTTCTTCACTCACTCCACACAATCTGACACTTTATGGAGATGTACTCAGTCAACCAGGATTGGACTACACTCTCTAATGCTGTCTCCGTAGCATATGTATGTGCCGCTGCTTCTTTCTGTGTGTGTGTGTGTGTGTGTGTGTGTGTGTGTGTGTGTGTGTGTGTGTGTGCGTGCGTGCGTGCGTGCGTGCGTGCGTGCGTGCGTGCGTGCGTGCGTGCGTGCGTGCGGGTGTGTGTTTGTTCTTGTCTGTGTTGGTTTGAGGGTGAGTGGGACTATTAGTATGTTTCCAACAGCCCCTTTTAAACATGAATAAGTAATGCATGCAGCGCGTCATGTGAAATGGGTGAGAAAGAGGGCCAAGAGAGAGTGTGCAAGGTCAACCTTTCAACATCCCTCTTCTTCACCATGGACCCCTGACAGACGTCGACGGAGGTGCTCACCACCGCCAGAGACAAGTCCACCACGGGGAAAACGCGTTATAACGGCCCCTCTCACTCAACCGCTCCCCCGTGTGTGTGGGCATGCATGTGTGTGTGTGTGAGGAGGGGTGATGAATGAGGGCGGGGGGTGGGGGGGGGGGGTGGGTCTGTCTATGCATTGTCTGTCATGTGTGGGACTGCTTGAATGTGGATGTGGATATTTGTGTGTGTGTGTGTGTGTGAGGGGGAGAGCGTGTGCCATGTGTGGGAGTGTGTCTGTATGTATGTGTATTCATGTGTGTGTGTGGTGTATGTGTGTTTGTGTTTGTGTGTTTGTGCGTGTGTGTGTGTGATTGTATAGAAGCGTGGAATTGCCTGTGTGTGCATGCATGGATATGTGTGCGCATCTGTATTTATGTTGGACGGCTCCACTTCCCTGTAGCGTTGGCTAATCCGCCCCGCCGCCCAACGGATGATATGAACCCAAGGTCAAGGTAAACGCAATTAACAAAAGGCATTTCCACATCCATTGAATGGCTCACTAAATGAACACCTTGGGCTACTGTTAAGACGTCATTCATCGTGTGTGTGTATGTGTGTGTGTGACGACATTCCCCTCTGAGCCACATGCCTGAATCTCATCCTACCACTGACACTATAACTGTGGTGGTACAATCCAGATCCGTACTCTTTTGTATGACTTTCAAATGCAAATCATTTGAACATTAAAAACGTACAAACAGGTCTTCACCAAGGTAACGGGACCAAAACCGCCCCCTAGGTCTTGGCGGCCCACCAGGGCCTCTACTGGGGTCTGGGGGTGTCCTCTAACTTGGGGGGTGGTCC
>OLKM01002183.1:32500-80683 GCA_900291075.1 Melanogrammus aeglefinus
ATTCTCTATCAGCCATTAGGCTGCCTTGGATAAATGTTTTTGATGATCATCATTTTTGCCTTAGTACTAATTACTTTCAGCTAAATGTATGCTTTGTATTAAACTCTGTTTCTTGATTCTGTCTTCTTTAGCCAATGAACCAATGCCAACATGCTTTCTCAAATTGTCCCATAGGAAAGCCGAATACAATTGTGGACTACAGGAATCAATCAAGGGCAATCTATGGAATCGCCACTGTGAGTTTCGAAACACGTCCCACGATCAATACAGCTCCAACTACCTGCCAACAACCAACATGTGTTGTTCCCCTTGCATTTAATCTCATTGTATATTTGACAATGTCTGTAGAGCACACTACTCCCTGAATCAATATTATTCCTATTGATCGTTTGCTTTCACATTTCAATCGACGGTTCACAAAAAAGGTTGGACAGAATGTGGGAAGAATCTGTGCAGACCCAAAGGGAAACTGGAGAAAAGTGCCATACAAAAGGTTATCACCGACAGACTAGCGGTAATACAGAAGAACATAGACAAGGCTGGAGGAGCCAACAGAGCTTTGATGCAGTCCCCAGAAAGAATGGAAGAGGGATGCAAAGGTGAAGCCTGGCAGACAGGAAAAGAGATGTTAAAGGACGAATTATTGGAGGAATCGCTGGACAAATTGCGTTTTGCCATTAGAGACAACTGTGATGGCATAAACGGTGTTAAGCAACAACAAAAAGACTACTCTTTCAGAAGGTTTTCTATTTTTGTTGACCTACTAAGTACAATGTATTCTAATCGATCGTTACCTATATTATTGTTGGCAGGTATTCTCAATTTAATAACATGCTATCAATGAGTGTACAAATAAATGCTTTTCTATTGTAAATTCACAATAAAGGGAATTTTAATTCATGGTCCACTGAATTGCTTAGTTGCCATGGTTTATGGGAGACATATTGAAGGATTTTTGTGTAAATAAAAAAAAAATATGGCAATAAAACCAAAGATACATTTTCTGTGGAACCTTAGTATGTCTCAGTTTGTTTGTTTATATATGTAGTTGTGTGAATGTGTATGCATGTATGTGTGTTTGTGTTCAGTGTTTGTGTGTGTGTGTGTGTGTGTGTGTGTGTGTGTGTGTGTGTGTGTGTGTGTGTGTGTGTGTGTGTGTGTGTGTGTGTGTGTGTGTGTGTGTGTGTGTGTGTGTGTGTGTGTGTGTGTGTGTGTGTGTGTGTGTGTGTGTGTGTGTGTGTGTGTGTGTGTGCGTGTGTGTGTGCATGTGTGTTTGTGTGCGTGTGTTTGTGTGTGTGTGTGTGTTGTTTCTTTCTAATTTCTCCATGTAATTCTTCATTTGCATGTTAAAACAAAGTAAGCACGTGTGAGTTGCTATCCACAGAGAACAAATCCTATACATCACTGAACCCATTCCACATTGTAAAAGTCTCACCTGCAGGATTTGATGTTGTTGCTGTCCACTGAAAGGAGGGACCGGCATGGAGTCAATTAGCAGTTTCATATTAGCGCTTCACTAAGTCCCCTGAAGGTCGGTGACAAAGTGTTCCTTAGCTCGCCGTAATGCTACTGCTCTACAGGGGATGAATAAAGTGCGGAGCGCCGACTCAATAACACAGATCTCTCTCTCATTCAACTCTTCTAACTCACACTAATCTGTTTACCTCTCGCAGTCTCTCTTCTGTATTGCTTTTGTCAGTGGACTTTTTAGTTTTAGTTTTTTATTATATCACGGTTCTTGCCCGTTCAAGTGTTCTATCTGCTTCTCTACCTATCTGTGGTTACACCTGCTCTTAGGAACTTACCACACAACCTCCTTACCAAAAGGTCAGTTTATCTATGACCGTATCACAGTATCACAAATTCACAAACAGCACCATGCACTGGTAGAGAGAACTACAGAGTGCTCCCGATAAAATAAACCACACCTGGAAACAGCCCTACCTACCCACAGCTCCCCCTAGCAGGAAGCATGGCTACATTACCCTCATCCCAAATTGTAATTCAACTCATATACAATTCCCACACAGTTTACATCACAACAGAATCTATCTCAGCACAGGCAAACAGAGCTCAGTTAAATACAAAAATAAAAAGTGGTGTGTTTTCTTGTATGAGAACAAGGCGTACCTTTAATCACGTTTCTAAATATTCTCTCGTGCTTTTCAGAAAGCTCCCTTTCAACATTATTATTGAAATCTTTGAGTTAGCTTTTCGCTTTCACTCTGACAAACCGACAAACCACGGTTATGGTGAGAGTTTAAAACCCCCTCTGCATGATGTGCCAAAAGGTTAGGGTCTCAAGCTAGTCTGAGACTCAAATGTACCATAGTGCAATGCTTACTTGGAGCGTTTTTTAATTGTTTAATGGAGAAACAAGCCAGACTTTGCTGACCTGAAGGCCACAGGGCTACTCAGATATACTGTTCTCTTCTCATGTCACTCTATATTACTGCAAGCTCTGGCCTCTGCAGCCAGCCGACAGAGTACCACAACCTACAGTACACACACACACACACACACACACACTGTACGTGTAAATGCTTGTATATGCACGCACCTCTATATGTGTGTCTATGTGCGCGGCATGCACAAAAGTGAGAACATAGGTGCATGTTTGTACAGGATGCTACTATTTTGTGGTCTGTTGCCGAGATGAAGCTGTCACAATGCAAAAAACTAGAGAACCTCATGGTATTTCCCCCCCTCCCCTCAACAAGCCTCCACCCCACTCTACGAACCGCCACGGAATCTTTCACCTAAGAAAAGAGTGATGGCAGTTGGCCAATGGAGTGGGGGTTTGTTGGGCTGGACCGGAAAGCCAAGTGTTTTAAAAGGCCAAGAACCCTCCAGTTTCAAGAAAGGTGAAGAACAGTTCCTTAGTTCTGTCAAGGCTATTACAGAGGTATACGGACATCACTCATCAGAACAACGATTCATTTAGGCTGCTCCTTCAGGTGGATTCCATTGATCCAGACTGTCACTCACAGCCTTAAGACAGCGAGGCTCCAACCTCTGTATATCAACCTATTGGTGCTCACTGAGAAGATGAAGCTGGGATTGGTCTTTTTCACCCTCCTCGCTGCCTGGCCTGGCAATGCCTACTCAAGTGAGTGACTCACCCTTGACCAACAGCGATCAGGTTTCCTTCAAATGAAATATCAATGTGCTTGATGATGATCTATGATAGATTTCTGCCTTGTCTTAACCGAAATTATGCTCAGCGAAACTAAAGTTTTGAATTAAACTCTGTTTTTCTTGTTTCTTTCTTCTGTAGCCCATGGACCAGTACAAGGATGCTGTCTCAAAGCGTCTGGAACCAAAGTCCCTGTGAATAAGATTGTGGACTACAGGAATCAATCGACCACAATCTGTGGGATCGCCGCTGTTGTGTAAGTCTCGACACAACACAAGTCCCACGGTCAATACAGACCACCAACCAACTACCTGCCAATGACAAACATGTGCTTTTTTTCCCCTTGAATTTAACCTCCATTGTATATTTAACTTTATCCATGGAGCACATAATAATTAAGCATGATTCCTATTGACCGCGTACTTTCACATTTCAATCGAAGGTTCACAAGCAAGATTGGGAAGAACGTGAGGATAATCTGCGCCGACCCTAACGGTGCATGGACCCGAAGAGCCATTAAGAAGGTGAACGAGGACAGACTTAGAGCACTACAGGAGAACGAAGACAACGCTGGAGGAGCCAACAGAGCCTCCACAGAGTCTCCCAGCTCAACCAAAGGAAGTTTGCGGCTTAGGAGAAACAACAATAAAAGGAGGCAAAATAGCAGGAATCGCAGAAGAATGTGTGTTTTGCCAAAAGAACCCACTTTGGTGGCTTGAATGGTGTTAACAGCAAAAATATCTGCTCTTTTAGATGATTAGACAATTTTTTTAGAATATAAGTATAATGTATTTTAATCTATCCTTACCTATATTATTATCGTCAGGTATTCTCAATGTAATAACATGTCAGCGATGAATGTAAATAAAACTTTCTATTGTCGATTCACAATCAAGTATGTGACTTTATTTTTTTATTTACGGTTCACTTAATTGCTTGGTTGGAAATAGTCTATCTGAGCCCTATTGTACGTTTCTCTTTGTAAGAGTTAAATTCATTTAATATTATTTCACTTTTGATAGCTTATGTTATTTCCCCACGTTATCAATTGCCAGTATTTAAGCTATTATAAATATCGATTGAAATTGTAAATAAAGAGTACGAGCAAAAGAACCAAACCCAGGAACCCCTTTTATTGTAGTCATCTGGGGTGTCAGTGCTGTATTATGATTATGATTATAACTGATGATGTTCTTTCAAATAAAGAATTACAAGTGACCAGGGATGACACTTATTACGTAGGGACGGATTAGGACGACATGTGTTTCTGTGGTGCAAATAACGGAAGGATTTGTTTGCTTTGCTTCCGCTGTTATAAATCCATCCCGTGTTATGATCGAACAGGAGGAACCTATGTGCAGACCGCGTATGCTGAATTAAACCAGAGGTTCATTGCAGTGAAAATGCGAGCAGCAGTAGAGAACAACAGGGGGTGGACAGGTGAGGATGGATAACAGGCAAGTAGGGCTACTGGCAGGTAGGCAGGCAGAGGAGCGCCCGCAGGCTGGATGGCAGGCAGGTGCGGGGTTGGTGGTCCTGGGGCAAGGAGAACACAGAGATTGTGGAAAAGGATAAAAAACGGAACACAAAAAGTATTTAGGTATCCGAAAATTCACTAGAGCCGCGACTGGTATCTAGCACTATGCTTGAAACAATGATCTGGCGATAAGTGGCTGAAGAACCAGGGTTTAAGTAGGGCAGAGATGATGGAGATGGATGACAGGTGTGCATAATTACATCATGATACAAAATACTAGTGGATGATATTCTTTCAACAAAACTTAGAATTTGAAGGTACCCGAGGCAAAAAGTAAAAAAAAGTATTTTCCATACTCATTTCCCCATTACTATCAATTGCCGGTTTCAAGTGGGCATTGAGTTTTACAGATTTAACAATTGATCATTGCAATTAGGTATTCATTGCACTTTGTAAGAAATGCATTGTAGCTTTTATAATTATTGATTGAAATGACAAACAAAGAGTAGGAGCAAATGCCCCAAACATAGGAACCCTGGTTAAAATAGGCTCAAAACAATTATTTATTTTGAATTGTTGTTGATTAAAAGAAAGACAAGAACCGTGTGTGTGTGTGTGTGTGCGTGCGTGCGTGCGTGCGTGCGTGCGTGCGTGCGTGTGTGTCTATGTGTGTGTGCGCGTGCGTGCGTGCGCGTGCAGTTCGTATAACCACAATCCCAGGAAGATGTGAGCAAGCAAATTTTTCCCCGTTAGTCATTTCTGTCAGAGGTTAGAGTTTCAGTTTCATCATTGTATTGAATATTCATGGGAAAAATCAAACAAGAGGGATATTAAAAAATATGTAACTATATCCAAAAGTGTGGTTCACTTTTAATTCATATTTATTGAACCCAAGGGGAGTCACTGTTGATGGGGGTTATTGTTATAATCATTTGTAGCGAGCACATATGCAACACTCATTTTGCTGTGGTGCAAGCAAGTAGCAGAAACCAGACCCCAAACACCCATCCATTTCCTCTCCAACCCAGCTCAGTGGTGAGTGATGCACTTTCTCTCACACACACTGTCTCTCACTCATCATCTCTGTCTCTCTCTGTCTCACACTATTTCTGTTTCTCTCTCTCGAGGTTCACTCCCACCCCTCTGTCCCTCTCTTTGGTCTCTCTCTGTCCTTTTCTGTCTCTCTTTGTCTCTCTGTCCCTCTATAGGTTCTCTCTCACACCTTTCTTTCTCACTTTCTTTCTCTTTCTCTTTTGCTCTCTCTCTCTCTCTCTCTCTCTCTCTCTCTCTCTCTCTCTCTCTCTCTCTCTCTCTCTCTCTCTCTCTCTCTCTCTCTCTCTCTCTCTCTCTCTCTCTCTCTCTCACACACACTTTCGTTTGCACCCAGGAAAGTTCCCTGCAACTGTCTTCAGTTAAATATGTTGTACTGAGATGATGAGCGGATACTTACAAAAGATCTAACTTTCAGGAGCCCGCACACTATATCCGTAGACCATATTTGTACAAATACGTAGACACCGAGAAATTGACAGCGACTAAAACTTAAACATAAATGGAATACAGGTACAAATGAACATGAACATTCTTAATTATGATTATTTTAATAATTGAATACTTCATAAACTAATATTCATAATAAGTAATAAGGATAATTTATTATAATGCATAGTATTATGTTGATAATCATAGTTATACTGTATCAAAATACAGAATGTATAAAATAGTTTTAATCAAAGGCAAATAAATGTCAATTCTAAATTGCAGGTTGATTTTTACATTTTGTCCACAAAATGTACATATCAAAATAAAATATGGTAATCATCAAGTCAGTTTACAAAAAAAAACAATGATGTAGTTTCGTCGATACTGGCCCAACTGAACTGCTATATGGCCTTCACCTCTCAGAGGATGGAGCTTCAGGATTAGAATTATCTCCTGTTTTTCTTTTTATCAATGTAGTCCATGCTTTCCGTGGTCCACAGGTGGTTGGGTTTTGCACAGATCCGATTGCGCCTGACTGTGGTGAAACTGCAGACAATAGGGAGGGCAAGATTCATAAGGCTTTTTCATGGCTTGGTTGTAAAATAAAATATTGTCGCCGTTGAAAATAAAAACTTACACGACTGCATGCAGGCTGCATGCTGGACTCTTCTGTACATGGTAGCTTATCAGTTTTTTCGCCTTCACCTCGGTTCCTTTAATCTTCCGACAGCAACGGGCGACTCCACCTGCGGAAGAAGCGATGTAGAGGATACAAATGTATGAATGAACAGCCTCCTCCTCATCATCAACTTTAAAGTGATTTGTCATTCCAATGTTGTAACATTGAATTCTTTTGCACTGGAACAACCTTTTGTTAATACTTCAATTAATAACTATAGAATACAAAATGAATGATGTAGAAAGTATACATACCTTGAGCAGAGACACTGCAGGCCATATAAACAGCGATGAGAAGAGGCACAAGAAGGATACATTTTGACATGGCGTATAAAGCTGATCTAGACACCAACGAGAAGGACTGATTTGATTTGTGTGCGAATGAGAAAAAAGGGCTGCTTATTAAGCCCACCGACACACAGTCGATGTGTCATACGTTCCTTGAATGATGGAGAGTGGTGTGATTGTTTCCGACCACAACACTTCTACCTCTTAGCCATACCCTCCCCCCTTACGCCTCCATTCACATCTCTGGTCGTCTTAATGTCTGAGAACATGTTCCATGTAATGTACATTTACATTGAGTCATTAGGATGTGTGCATGGGAATGGAAAAAAAAGTGTATGGTCTAGTGATCCTCAGAAAAAATGGTGTTCATGGTTACCAATAGTTAATTATGACTCATTTATCCATTCTTTAATAGAATTAGGTTTAACCCTAACCACATTAAATAATGTATAAATTCCATGGTTAACATGGACACCATTAGTACGATTACTTGACCACAGGTGTGCTGTAAGCCAGTTATACTGAATGCATATAACTGCATGTAGTAATATTAATAAATGGTTAAAAGCAAGCCAGCAGCTGAAACTCAAAAGCCTGGTTCCTGATCCTGGTCTGTTCCTGATTGAGAGGATCACACTCAGACTGCTACTTTAAAATGTTTACCCAATCTGTTGTTGCCGTGGTTGGAGCAGCTAATACACCCATGTACTGTATGTGTTGTCAGTTGAACCCTTGAAGTCTATCTTTGTTGTGTTATGATCCTATGGTGGAGAAGACAGAGACAGAGTCTCCTGCTGCTGGCTGAGCTCCTGGAGGAGGTCCACCTCCAGTAACCCCAGGGGCCACAGCTGTTGTGTTCCACCAGAGACTCACAGTCAGAACCACTGTGTGTGTTGGCTCCTTCCAGGGAGAGTTCAGACTGGAGTCCACAACCATCATGTTGCTCTAAACAGTCTGTCGGCGTGGTCACTTCCTCAACATCCTCGCTGTCTCCGTCGGACGACTTTGTTTGGCCTTGGTCAACGTCTCGGAAAACGTTTCAAATGATATCGTGCTGCAAAAATTGAGATCCAAGCAAACACTGTGCTGTACTGGAGGTTGTGATACATCGATGAGCGGTATGATTCTGATCTTTTATCTTCATAAACTCATTCATTAAAACATAACATCATTGGCTGAACCATGCAACCTGTATTGTTAGAAATAACAATAATATTATTCCTGCACACTTGTTGCACATGGATCAATGTGCAGAGGTTAAACCAGCCATCTCCACATGCACTCACGAGGAGCCCACAATAAGTCAAGTATTGTGGGCAACTTCCAAACAACAAAAATACAGGCTTGTATTAAAGATAATAGATTGGACGACTGCTCCAGATGGGCCATGATGGCCAACCTGGCATGATTTTGTATAACCAAGCAGGCCCATTGGAATATTGAGTTGCCAACAATATCAATTAATAATATTGATGAATTGCGCTTAGTTGATGAATGTCCGCCTAGCTTAGGTTACTAACGAATGTGCATATCTTCGCAGGGTCTTGGAGAAGATGTATAAAGGACGCAATGCATGCTCCAAAGCAGCCCCTAAATAACTGAGGACAGTGAAAACGCGACGTACTAAAGAGCGAGGCAATGAAACCTTCCGCTACAGCGTCTGAATTCCGTCTCTGGCGTGTGGCGTGTGACATCGCAATAGAGAGATCCTGGAGAATAGTTGTGACTGACAGGATCCTAAGCTTCCTATAGCTCCTCAGACCTTGTGTTTGGTGTTCATCGGAAGTTCACCAATGGAAGGCCTTTCAGTGCCATCATCTACGTCATCTCACCTGTGTTATCATATGCTGAAACTGTACTGACTCATGCGGCATTATCACAATATTAGCATCAAACATTTAAATTAATCAAAGCCGTAATAATTAACGTTTGACTCCAGTCATTACATTTTTAAAAGCAATCATTGTTTTCTCTACAGACCGAATTATTTAAGGGAGACAAAATGCATTGGTCGATGTACCTTGCAGTTCTAATTGATCATGATTTCTAAGATCAAATAGTGAAGCTATAGTGGTAAAAGTTACATAGTGCAGGGGGAAAAGACTGTCAATAAAAAATTCTGACCGGCTGATTCACACTGATTGCACCAACATGTTATAGATTCATGAGAACCAACAGGCCGATTTCTGTAAACATTTAGACGAATCAATGTCCTTCCTCATTTTGAGAATGTTCTGCTTTTCAGTTAGAAGGAATGAAACCATTCATCCATTCAGTTCAAATGATCAAGACTAAGCTCCCCTTTTTATACCCTCATTATGTAAAAGCAGAGTTTGCTAAAGGCTAGGTTGTGACAAATAGCTTCAGAAATACATGGTGGTCAACTATTTTAGATTAATGCTAAAAGTAGAATTAATTTGGATATTTCTGAGGAGAACACTTAGTTACTGGCCATGTCGCTGAACTTCGAGTATGCCAGTCTTTAGGCCAGTTAAAGGCATGCTAGCCCAGGACCGGGCCCCATATCAGAGGAAGAGGATTCTCAGAAAGTTGTGGTTTAGCAGCGGAAGTTGAGTCTGGCTCTTCTCCTTCGTGGTCAGCGAACACAAGCACATGGCATGAAGCCAGTCCAAAGCATTACAGTACATGCCTTCTACTCAACGTGAACAATGCGTGTGTGTGTGTGTATGTGTGTGTGCGCGCGCGCGCGCGTGTGTGTGTGTGTGTGTGTGTGTGTGTGTGTGTGTGTGTGTGTGTGTGTGTGTGTGTGTGTGTGTGTGTGTGTGTGTGTGTGTGTGTGTGTGTGTGTGTGTGTGTGTGTGTGTGTGTGTGTGTGTGTGAAAAAATCTCTTTACATATATATTATATATATATAAATTTAATGAAATTAATCAATTTAATTTAAAGTAAAACAAAATGTATAAATAGGTGTTTGTGTGTGTGTGTGTGTGTAGGTGCGTGCGTGCGTGTTTACAGTACATGCTTTCTTCTCAAAGTGAGCAATGTGTGTGTGTGTGTGTGTGTGTGTGTGTGTGTGTGTGTGTGTGTGTGTGTGTGTGTGTGTGTGTGTGTGTGTGTGTGTGTGTGTGTGTGTGTGTGTGTGTGTGTGTGTGTGTGTGTGTGTGTGTGTGCGTGTGCGTGTGTGCATGCGTGTTTGTTGTTTGTGTGTGCGTTTTACTTCTAGGAATGGGATTGACCAACTCAGTCCCCTGAATTAAGCCCTAACAGCTCTGGTGTGAAACATGTTTTGCTTCCTCAATTTTTGCATAAAAAGCAGCGCTCTGACCAAGCAGCCATCCACCAGCATCAACCACCATCCACCACCATCACCAAAGACCTCCTGAAGAAGCTCATCTCCAGGCAGCAAGCATGCATCCCATTGTCTTCAGAATGGCCTGCCTGGCTCTTTCAGCCGGGGTCCTGGCCCTCATGGCTCAGGAATCTGGTAAGTCAGCCTCTAGGGCAAAGGCACATGGGCACTTGGGTATTTGACACTTTGCAGACGATAGATGATCAAATTATCTTTGTTTGTGGTCGCATTGTCCGTCACCATGGATAATACATATTTTTCCATTTCTATCAATTTAATTTGACTCCAAATGTTTGGTTGCAATGCTTCCATTGTGTGTGTCACTTAAGGCACCCATTGCACTCCTTAAATCCTAGAAGGAGAGATCTCTCCTCTGCCTTTCTGCTCAGGGTTTTTGTAAGTCAAAAGCCACATGTGAGGTGTTGCAAGCACTTTTATTAAAACACGGGACTGCAACATATCAACATGTGACTTTGTATCGTTATTTTCATCAAAATGGAACACTTTGAAGGTTTCACAAATAGCTGCCAGTTAAAACATTGGTTGTGCCATTAAGGAACTCTGGCTGGCACATGGCACATGTGCCAAGTGCTAGAATGTTAAATTGAATGAACATGTTCAAAAAAAAAAGGGAAGTTTTCCCTTTAAAAAAAAAAATCAAAAATAATTTTGATTTGGCAAGTTGTACCTTGGGTCCATTGTTTGAAGCAACTTTTTGAATCCATCCTATGTTACCGTTGCGACCAGGACCATGTCTTTTGCGATGTGGTAGGCCACCGCTTTAGTGATATATCGCCACTTTGCGGTTTTCCTGTCATATGGCTCACCACGAGTAAAGGAGGCTTGCAAAAGACATTCAGTGCGTTTACATGACCCTCAAGAAAATCTAAATTATTGGGTTAGTCCAACAAAGATTGGATTATTAAGATGCATGTAAACACCTTAGTCAAACTATAATCGAATCGAGTTACTCATAGTCGAATTAAGACACCTAGATTATTCTATTGTTAGTCGAATTAAGTGTGCATGTATCGGGTTGGATCGCATGGATTTGGATTTTGCGTTCTGCACATGCTCGAGACTTGTCCCAGGGGCCGTGATCCGGAAGTATAAGAAGACGATAGTCATGTTGTTGTCGCCGTCGGAAAATGAGAGACGGCAATTTATTTAAAAAGGTGGCGAAGACGATGGAGGAAGCCGCTCTTGTGCACATGTTGTTACCCCCTATAAGAAGTGTATCATCCTCAACATGCATCCAGTACAAACTATGCTTCTGTTACGAGAGTAGCGTATGTGTGTGCGTGAGAATGACAGTGTGTGTGTGTGTGTGTGTGTGTGTGAGTGACTTCAGCGAGTGAGTGGACGAGCGAGGAGAGCGAGCAGTTGCGCATGTCAGTTTAGTGAATGAACGAGTCTGGTTGTGTCTTTGCAAAAGACGTGTACTGTTAAGTTAGTGGAACTACGAATAAAGTACCATGCCTGTCAATAATCGGTGGCCGCTTCATTCCGACCTAAGCAGACCCACTGCCGGTCAAACCCCGAGAGAACATCGGCCCTGGAGGGAACGTCTCTCCTGTACTCCTCGACTACGGTCTGGGAGCCGACAGCAGGAAACATGTAGCCCTTCGATTTCACCCAAGGCTGAATTAAAAGGCCTAAATGTCTTACTAAATGTTGGTCATCAACGAGGTTGTAAAGTAGTAACTTCGGGCACAACTGTCAAATTAATTTTTTTTTTACGATCTTTATTCAATCATTGCGCCGCGGCCGAACTGACAGGGATATTCTCTGATATTATGAATCTTAAAGACTACGTCAGGTTCTCCGACTCTCTGGTACTTCAGCAACAAGTAAATATTCGTAGTGAGGGTTATCTCGGCCATGGTAGAGAAGGAATTGGGGTAGAGGAACTTTGGCTTTTACTCTCTGACGTCCATATTGAAACGCAACATAGAGGAAAAAGGGATTGTTGCCGTATGCGGGACAGCTGTCAGTTCACTTCGGGTCCATTTCTCCAACGCACCATTGTTCCGTCCTCGTCGTATGCAGGCTATGACCGAGAGGTCGGAACAATGGAGCGTGTCTACTGTCTACACCTGTAGACACCTGTCTACTGAAAACATCTTTCTCGAATGCTGCAGCCGCCCGAGTTTGTTGTTGCTAGTGACGTAAAGAGGTCAACCGGTGGCTCTATTACTAGTTGAAATGGGCACAGCGCCACCTATCGTACCGGGGAAAGAAATGCTCCGGCCAATGAATCGATTTTCTCACCGCCATAGATACTCAGACAAATTGCAGTTGTCCAATTGAGGAGCAAAGTTGAACTATGGCCTTAATCGGATTAAGCTGTGCATGTAAACGTACTGATTGTTTCGGGGCAGAAGAAGCTTTCGCGGCCGGTGATGCAGCAGCACAGCCACAGAGTTTTACGCATTCCTCATACTGCACTTTGTGCCGCTGCTGTAAATGGTGGAACAGATTTGTTGTGCTTCCACTTTAAGCCACAACGGTTTTGCTACACTCTCTACAGATGACCTGCAGCTGCTGCTCATCTGTTTTTTTAAACCCAAAACATTTTCATATTATGGAGCCGTTGTTTCTCCTCTTTGAAACAATTTCATCTCCCGCCGCCATCTCGTTTTCTTTCCGGTGTCGTGCCAAAAAACGACTGCCTGCCAGAAAACGACTGACCCCAGCGGGAACGCCCATCAGGGTGGTACCTACACGCCCATCGGGGTGGTACCTACTCTCTCCACAGCAAAAGACCGCCTCCGACGGGAACGCCCACCAGCTGCACCAGCGCCACAGCAGAACTGCATGGATACGTTGTATTGAGGAGTAGTCTGTCGCTCCTGTCGTAGGCTACAACTTGTCTTTTAATAAACCATCAGGAGATTAATTTTGGCGGTATACTTTTATTGTTGTTGTTATTTCTGCTGCTGCTGTTGTAAGATGATTATAAAGTAGTAGTAGTAGTAGTAGTAGTAGTAGTAGACGGCGTTCCCGTCGGAGGCGGTCTTTTGCTGTGGAGAGAGTAGGTACCACCCCGATGGGCGTGTAGGTACCACCCCGATGGGCGTTCCTGCTGGGGTCAGTCGTTTTCTGGCAGGCAGTCGTTTTTTGGCACGACACCAGTATCCTCCATGCTTGTTGTGTTGTGAGGGGGCGGCGGGGACGGGAATAAGGCGTCTTCGCGCACGTTCGGAAGGACAGAGTGGGAGGGGTCTCGGTCGCGCTTACAGTCTCCAAGGCAAACACAGATGCTTGAAGCGGAAACTGACCATTTTAACATATATATCGATGTAAACGATATTGTCAAATCTCGTATCCCCTTGGAAATTATATCGATCTATCTTACATAGCCGATATATCCTGCAGCCCTACTTTGACTTGACCTGTTGTGGTTTTGTGTTTTCCTGTAGAAGCGGTGAGCGATAAGGTGTCCCACTGCTGCAAGACGGTCAGCAAAAAGGAAATCAACATTCCCATTTCAGGCTTTAGGTTTCAGAAGAAAGACCCTCCCTGTGTGAACGCTGTCATGTAAGTACCGACTCGGACCACCTCATTCATGTTCAAGCATTCTGTGCTCTGCCACGGCAAATTTCTACTGGTCAGAGGTGTGCCCTACTTTTTGATTAAATAAATGGGGAATGAAGCGAATATCCTGGTTATAACATTCATAATATTCAGCTCACCAGGCATCGTTCTGTGGATATGTGCAGTATTCATTCCTTTTGAGAAACCTTAAGTGTGGTCTACAAAGTACTCACATGTGGAACTATGTCCAGAAAGCTTCTCTGTTGCCAGGTTCTTCTCTCTAAGAGTAATTCCAAATGTATCTCACGTTAAATGATTGCCTTACATGCATTAGTCCAACAGACATAAAACCCAACGTACCACTTTGCTTTTTCGCAAGCAATGCAACAGTTTAAAACATCAATATTCAAATTTAATATTGCTATATGTTCTGTCAAATGATTGGATTCGTGAGTAAATAGAGGCTTGAATGATTGGCGACCCCTCTGCTGGCATTATCTTGCTGGGGATATTCCCTAGGCCGTAATGAACGCCTCGCAGTACATACTTGCCTACAAAATGCAAGGCACGGGGATAAAAAACCCAGACGCAATGCACTCATTGTACGTTGAATCAGAATCAAGGACCAAAACTATTTGTTTTAAAGTGAGGATTTAGCGCTAGGTTGTCATGACCACAGAGGTTCATATTGATCTTCATTTGGATGTTGATTGAAGGATGCTGTTCCCCTGTCCTCCTTGCAGCTTCATGACCACAGAAGGAGAACAATGCGTCTACTGGAGGATGGCCTGGGTGAAGGCCAAGGCTCCAGGAGCTGCGGTGAGTTGTCTCCTCGGATCAGTTTCCACAACACACACACACACACACACATACACAAACACACACACACACACACACACACACACACACACACACACACACACACACACACACACACACACACACACACCACACACACACACACACACACACAACACACACACACACACACACAGACTAAAAATAATTCAGCACTTTCTTTGTTGTTTAAACATTGTTATGATTGTGTTTCTACAGGGCAGAAAACCAAAACTCCACAATTGCTTCGCCAACCACTCACCAACCACTGTGATCTCACTTCTTACCATGACCGTCAAGCCACTGGTTTTACATTAACATAATCAAAGTTAAAATGTATTTATTAAAATGTTATGTTATATAATGGTTGATAATATTGCACTGTATATAGACATTCATGTTGAGATACAAATTATGTATTCATCAACTTTTTGATGAAACCATGATAATCAATTAGAGCGAGACCTAACAAATCAACCGTATTAAATAACGGCTTGGTATTGCCATCCGGTGGACAGATCACGCTACTGCAGTTTTGTCGGTTGACCGGCAGAAGGCATGTACAGTAATGCCTTGAACATGCGTCATGCCATGTGCTGGTCTTCGCTCTACATTTGTCCTCTCCGGTATTGTCCTTCAAGAACACTACTAAAAAAGAAGAACCTAACCAGGAAGGAGAAGAGACAGCCTTCAACTGGCCTAAAGATTCTTTAGTTGGAGGTTCTCTAATTGCCAAAGTTAACGTTAGGCCTACTTACATCTTTGAAATACAATAAAATGTTCATTGTTTGAAATTCGTACCCTCTTACCGCAGCTTCCATCCTTATCAACATCTTGAAGTAAACGAAAACTTGGTAGCATTGATATGAATTGAACAATCGCATTATCCATGCTTTCGATATCATCTGACATCTACAAATCATCAAACTAGTACATAAGAAAAAATATATATTTTAATGGAAAGTCCAAAAGCTTTGTGACCTTTGTGTGATGGACGATATGTTAAGTATTCAGTCAATAGCATTAACTCTTAACTTTTCCATCTTACCGTAGCCTACTTGCAATAGGCCTATAAATTGAATATTGATTGTCTAATGTTAACGCATTGTTACGGGCAGCTTGTTATGCAGCTTTGTTTGAAGCTGTAGTAGATTATTCCACTGCTCAGTTCTTGAACTGCTCATTGTTGCAGAAGAGTAACAGTTTATTTGTCAGCGGTGGGTAAGCCTGCAGGGAAATGCCTGTTGTACTGTGGGAATGTGTCTCCCTGCCGCAGTGTAGCACTGATCAGCGGCTTGTGAAGGAGAACCACTGCTTATTTTATAAAAGCCATTATTACAATATATCATTAAATATTATATTAAATAATATGGATCAAAATATTGGATCAATGTGATGTGACGCCCAGGCTTGAGCACTAGCCTACTCCTCCCTCTCCCTGTAGGGTATTGTCGTATATTGTTGTTTGCGTCTGGTACTGTTCCCTTTGGCCTGAAGGAGGAGCTAGAGTGTTCCTGTCCTAATGAGGGAATTGGAGCCAGCCGTGTTCATGGCTGTTGGGGATATAGGTGGTGTCCTGTGGCCCCATATTCTCTCTCTCTGATAGACGCGGTTTGAGGGCTGGATGCAGCGGATCGCAATTGTCTATCCTGCGTTGTGCTTTGCGTTACATTTTGTGTTGTTGAGTTATGGAAATACCCGGAATAAATACAGATGATTGTAATTTGCGTTACTGATGGTGTCTGTCTCCCTATGTGCAACGCCTTCGAGCCAAGGCGTTTGTGACAGTATGCGTAAATTTGATAGGGACAATGCAAATGAATATCTTACTACTGTAACTGTGCGTTCACACCAAACGCGACGGGGCGACAAGATCCCATACAAAGTGAACGTAGAGACGCGTATCGGGCGAGATTTTCGCGAGAGAAAACTGGCTGACAAATGTTGATTTGTCGCGCCACACTTTCGCCGTCTTCTGGCGAGCGCGTTCACGTGGATTTGTGGCGCGACAGATTCGCTCGAGTTCAAATTTTTCAACTTTGACGCGAATTTCGTGTGATGACGCGTGATTACAGCCAATCAGCGTTCACTTCATAGAGTGACGTAGTGTTCACTTCCCGCTCAAGCTAAAGACATGCAATGCTTGTCTTTAAAAAGGTAAAGACATGCAATGTCGGACATGGAGTCTCTCTCTCTCTCTCTCTCTCTCTCTCTCTCTCTCTCTCTCTCTCTCTCTCTCTCTCTCTCTCTCCTCTCTCTCTCTCTCTCTCTCTCTCTCTCTCTCTCTCTCTCTCTCTCTCTCTCTCTCTCTCTCTCTCTCTCTCTCTCTCTCTCTCTCTCTCTCTCTCTCTCTCTCTCTCTCTCTCTCTCTCTCTCTCTCTCTCTCATCTCCAGCTGGTTTCTCCGTAGACTTTATAATGCTAATTAAGGACTGTGGGGCGCAACTCCTCACTATCCTACTCTGGCCGTTTCAGTCATTATAGCCTTATCCGCCCTTTGTTCGTTTCCCTTGTGAGGATCGGAAGAGACACGAGCAACATCTTTGGTTTATTGTTTGAAGTAGCCTTCTCCTAGATGGGTTGCCTTTCAAGGCTGGGTCCCATCTACCCACTATTTAACCATAGCTGGGGACGGTATCTCGCAGACGCAGAGCACTCATAGCATACAGCACCTGGTTTTCCTAGGCGGTCTCCCATCCAAGTACTAACCAGGCCCGACCCTGCTTAGCTTCCAAGATCAAGACGAGATCGGGCGTGAGGGTGCTATACCGGTGGCGCGACAAATTCGACAAAACTTGCACAGCGACAGATTATGATGTGTGGCGCGACAAAACTTCGGCGACAACGCGAACGGGCGACAAATTTACCGTGCGTGAACGCACGGTAAAGGTGCGTTCAGACCAAAAGCATCTGACGCGAATTGAGCTGCAATTCTACATAGACAATGAATGTAAATGGCGCGATTACACGTGATTTTATATCAGGCGGCGCGAATGAAGCGTCTTGAGCGTCTGAAGCGGCGCGAATAAAGTTGGAAAAATTGAACTTTTCTGGCGGCATCGCGCCGCGACATCCAATCAGCGGCGAGTATCCCCCGACGTCACAATTCATGATGAGGCGCGGCACATCTATTGCACGCCAAACATGGAGGAGAAACTGATCGTGGCGGTTTGTGGGGCACCCGGTCCTTTTATGACATGGCAGCTGTATTTTACCGGGAGCACCGTACAAGAAAGGAGGAGGCATGGGGCAAAGTGGGAGCAAGAGGTGGGACTCACTGGTAAGGTTTCTGAGAACTATAACGTGGCTTGTTTTACCACGTTACTGACTGTGTTTCGTTTGCCCATGCGCCGTTTTTTTTTTTCGAGCGACAAGCGCGAATGAAGCGATGATCCAAAAATTGACATTTTGATCAAGCGGCGCGATAGAAGCGTTTCAAGCGATTTTTTCGCGTCAGACGCTTTTGGTCTGAACGCCGAGGCAAGCCTGTCGCAGCAGTTACTCAAGTCATTGAGGTGCGCATGTGCCAAGCGCAAAAGCATATAAACGCCACAAGCACGCACATGCGCACAAACATACACGTAAACGCACACACATGTGGACACACTACACACGCACACACACTACATATGCGCACACACTGCACAAAGGCAGCAACGCATACACGGAAGCGCACACACACGCACACACACACACAAACACACACACACGCACAGGTAAGATGTTTAACGACTCCACCATCGGCACAAGCACAGGTAAGAACACACACAAGCACGCACATGCGCATGAACATACACGGAAACGCACACACATGCGCACACACTTTTTTAGGGGTCCGAGCAATGAAGCTGGTCCCCTATTGTTTCTCTTACATTTTTTTTTTTTTATTCTCAAATTCTGTAAAAGTCATACTGTACTACTGTACTCTGACTTACTATACCGTAAGTCAAAAAATCTTGAAATTTTCAGGTATGGTTAACAATAACCCCCACTACCCATAAACCCAAATGTGTGGTACTGCACCCAAAAGTGGCGCTATTGTAACAAATCATGAAATAGTCTTATTTCACCAGATTGACCTGGACTCAAAATTCTATCAGAATATTAATCTCTAGAATCAGATGCATTTAAAAAACTAAACTTTTCTCACAATCATATTAAAGCTATATGATAAAAAGATTGACAGGCTACAAAAATAATAAATAATTCACCAAAATCGCCACATAAAATCTTTAGATCATTAATCATCAAACAGAATTAATTTCATTTAGTTCCATTTGAGAAATATTGGCCAATAAAGTTGGAGCAGTTAGCCCATTTTTCTTATATGACCATTTTGTTATTGTATCTTATCTTACTTTGACCTGGACTCAAAATTCTTTCATCATATTAATCACTTAAATCAGATGCATCTTTTTCACCCTGGTCTTCTGCTCTAAAAATGTTTACTTTTCCCACAATTTTATAGAAAAGCCAAACGTCCACAGTCTAAACCTATTTTTGCCCTATAATGACCATTTTGTAATTGTATAAACTACCATATACGGCTATCATTAGGTGGATACCATTAACAGTCCCAAATTTTCAGATCTGTACTCTTTTAAGAAAGCCCTTAAGCCCTTCTCCTTGTGAAATGCGTGCTTGGAGTTTTCTTGGTGTTGTGTGCCTATCAATCGATATTTTGACCCTGTTAATGAGGCTTCATAACATTCAGGAATGTCAGTGGCTTAACGGGATAATACAGTGTACTGATGAAACTTAGATTGAGAGTTGGAATCCTGATTAGAGCATTATGAACAAGCTGAAAATGACATTCTGTCTGCCACTCATTTAAGAAACACAACATTGAACAGCACCTGAAATTCATCAGGCAAACATCATTCTGGCTAATAGGTTTCCAAGGATCGGACAGCCAAGACACAGAATGGCATTAAGGGGAACTTCTTTCTTAACCATTTTTCCTTCATTATTAACTCTGTCATATTTATATTTCTTCTGTTAGTGTTCTTCACTACAAATGTTTAATTTCCCCAGAATTCCAAAGATTTTTCAGGTATAGGCTTTGAAGAAAGCCCTTATTTCCCTTGAGAAATGTGTGCTTTGAGTTTTCTGGATGTTGTGTGCTTATCAATAGACATTTTGACCATGTGAATGAGGCTGCAGTTCAGGTTTATAAGTGGAAAATCTTTCCTTAAATATGACAATATATGTTATATTTCTATATCTTCCATTTGTGTGTTCTTGACTTTGAATTTTGCTTGTACCTCTTTAATCACCGCTTGTGGTTATATTTATTATTATTAATATTACTATTATTCCTTTTTTTTTACCAATTGAAGTTTGACGAACATCCCAACTCCACAAACTCAACTCTGTAATCACTCATGGACTTAACATCCCCATCATAATTGAATTTGGACTATTGCATCGCCCCCGTTATGCCCACCAGAGTACACGCAGAAACTTTGTTTGCTGCCAGCAGCATGAGCAGTGCATTCCCTGAATCTGGACGCCCGTCGCACAACTGGTACGTCATCAGAACGCTGCTACCAAGAGGCCATTCAATTCTAAGCAGGACAGAAAACGTGGAGTTGATTACAGCCTACTCCGGCCCCTACAGAGACACTCCCCTACCACCACCCTAGCACCCCCTTTTTTTAAATGAACAATCCCTCAATAACAAGCAATCTTTTATTAATGACCACATCATCAATGAGGAGATACACGTCATGTGCCTAGTTGAAACTTTGCAACCACCAGATGTCTTCTCTAGTCTCAATGAAGCCTGTCCCCCTGGCTACACCTACTTCAGCAAAGCCCGCACCACTGACCGTGGTGGTGGCCTTGCCGTTGTGCACCAGGGAGACTTTGAGTTGTCCCCCCTGTTCCGGCCTGTCCACTCTTCTTTTGAATGCCTTGCATTTAAACGCAAACCGCCACTTTCCACTGCAATTCTCCTGATTTACCGGCCTCCTAAACCGAACCCAGCTTTCATACCAGAGATATCTGACCTCCTCAATACACACTACACAACACCAAGGAATATCATCATACTATGTTATTTTAATATTCATGTTAACAACCCCCCTTCCTACTCTGTAGCTGAATTCGTCAATCTTCTTGACAGTCTCAACCTCAGCCAACACGTCAATGTCACAACACACTCCAGAGGCCACACTCTTGATTTGTTGATCACCAACTCCACCTCCATCAGCAATCTCTCGGTGCATGATGTGGGCGTGTCCGACCATAAGGCCATCTCAATGGAACTACCCAACCTGTCCCCCCTCAATAAGCCCAACAGACAAATCAATTTCAGGAACCTTAAAAACATCAACCCAGTCACCGTGACTACTGACCTCCTCCATTTCACCGCTGCCAACCCCCCTTCAGTCACTGAATCTGTGGATCTCTACAATTCACTCAGCACCCTCCTGGACCGCCATTACCCAGTCAAGCCCAGAACCCTACACGCTCAGCCCCCTGGTGCACCAGTGAGCTACGACTAAGAAAAAGAACGGGGCGTGTCCTTGAACAGTGTTTCATGGACTCAGTGCTTGCTGGTCACCAACTAGCCTACCGGGAACATCAGAAGGCCTACAGCAAGTTCCTCAGTGATACATGGCCCTGATTCTACTCCCACATAATCAACAATAGCCCTGGTAACTCCAAGCACTCAGACAACACCCAGGAGCGGTGCAACAGCTTTACCTCCTGCTTCAAATTGAAAGTAGACAACATCTGCTCCCTCCTCTCCACCCCCGCCCCTCCACCCTCCCCTCTCTATTCAGCCCCCCTGCCTCCCGCCCTCCAGCCCCCCCGCTCTCTCCTCTCCCCCGCCCCTCTGCATCTCCAGTCACATCCGGCAACCCTCGAAGATGAAGCCCTCCACCTGTGACCTGGAACCATTTCCCTCAGCCCTGATAAAAAGTCACGCCTCTGCAATAAGTCCCATGATCACCAAAATCAGCAATCAGTCCCTCCAGTCCGGCCATGTCGTCATGTCTCTGAAAACTGCTGTCATCAATCCACTACTCAAAAAGCCCTGCCTGGATCCCGAAGCACCTGCAAACTACCACCCCATCTCCCACCTCCCTTTCCTATCAAAGGTGTTGGAAAAGGTAATTTCTGCCCAACTCCACAACCACCTCATAACAAACAGTCAATATGAGGAGTTCCAGTCTGGTTTCCGCTCTGGCCACAGTACGGAAACTGCCCTGGTCAGGGTCACCAATGACCTGCTGATGACTGCTGATGCTGGCCCTCAATCACTTCTCATCCTTCTCGACCTCACCGCAGCATTTGACACGGTTGACCACCACATTCTTCTACACCTGTTAAGGAACGGGGCTAGGGGACCCAAGCGCTGGAAAAAGGGAGGCAGAGATGGGGTAAAAGGAAATAGGTTTTATTGGGACACGGATTAGGTGACAAGCTGGGGCGAAGCAAGTGGTAGTCAGGCAGGCGAGGGTTGGCAACAGGGAGTCAGTCAGGCAGGCAAGGACTCGGCGACAGGCGGGTAGTCAGGCAGCCGAGGGTTCAGCGTCAGACAGGCAAGGACTCAACAACAGGCAGGTAGTCTGGCAGGCAGGGGTTCGGCGACAGGCAGACAGTCATGGAGGCAAGGATTCGGCAACAGGCGGGTAATCAGGCAGGCAGGGGTTCGGCGACAGGTAGGCAGTGACGGACGGAGAACTAGGGAAGAGAGGAGAGGGTTATCAAGAGAACAGGAACACTGAACTGGGTCTAGAGAATGCTGGTAGGACCGATACGAACTGGGTAGTTGTAAATGCCGAACTGGCGCAGGCTGGATGGAGATCCCCGGCTGAAGTAGGAAGTGGAGATTGATGATTGAAGACAGGTGCCGGAAGAATGGGGTACAGTGGCGTCAAGCGGCCACAAGATGGGGGCGTTGGACGGCGTAGCAGGACGCGGCGTGACAACACCGCCTTCACTGCTCGATTGGATTCTCTGACACTACCCTGGCTTGGTTCACTTCATATTTTTCGGACAGAACAGAGGATGTATCCCTGGGTGGTGCTAAATCGGCCACGCACTCTGTCTCTTGTGGTGTCCCTCAAGGATCAGTCCTTGGCCCCACCCTCTTCCCGCTATACATGCTCTCCCTTGGTCGTGTCATCATCCGGCATGGAATATTTTTCCACTGCTACGCTGATGACACCCAACTCTACATCAAAACAAACCCAACCCCCTCTGCAGCCCTAGCCACACTTTCCATCTGCCTGGAGATAAAGGCGTGGATGGCGGCAAACTTCCTGCAATTCAATAGCTCAAAAACAGAAGCCATTCTTGTTGGACCTCCACACCAGACCTGATCATCTAATATCACCAGCATCACGTTTTCCGACAACGATATGCATCTCTTATCCTCAGTCACTAACCTTGTGTCAGAATGGACCCTCACGTGACCTTTGAGGCCCACATTCAACTTCTTTGTAAAACCTCCTTCTTCCACCTCAGGAACATTGCAAAACTCCCCCCCATACTCACTCCCCCCGATGCCGAAAAACTTCTCGACGCTTTTCTCTCCTCCTGGCTGGACTATTGCAACGCAAGAACAATCAGCAGCTACAGTACATCCAGAAATCATCACCCCCCATTCCTCCTCACGTCATCTCCGCTCTGGACAGGCCAACCTCCTCCAGCTTCCGAGGACAAGGCTCCGAACTATGGGCGACCGCACCTTCTGCTCAGCTGCACCCAATCTGTGGATTATTTTTAAAAATGCCTGAAAACCCTTTTTAGAAAAGCCTTTGACTAAACTGTTATTTTAAATGTTTAAATGTTTTTTTCTCTGCTTTTTTCTTTTTCTTTTTAATCTATTTTTAAAGTATTTTATGTTGTTTCCATCCTTTTACATGTGCATTGTAGCACTTTGAGGTCATTGAGTTGATGTTAAGCGCGTTATATTTAAAATGTATTATTATTATTATGCAGGGAAGCATACACACGTACACACACACACACACACACACACACACACACACACACACACACACACACACACACACACACACACATGCACAGGTAGGACGTTTAACGGCTCCGCCATTTGCACACGCACAGGTAAGAACACACACGCAAGCACACACACGCACGAACATGCACGGAAACACACACACACATGCACACACACACTAGACGCGCACATACACACCGCATGTCAACACAAAGGCAGGGACACATACACGGAAGCGCACACACACGCATGCACACACACACACACACACGCACGCAGAGGTAAGACGTTTAACGGCTCCACGAATGGCACACGTGCAGGTAAGAACACACACACGTCAATGATGATTATTATTTTCAACTAACCAATAGCATTTGCCTTGCATTTTAAAATGTCAATACACTTATCAGCCCTGAATAACAGTAAAAGCTATAATATATAATAATTGATGTGCATGCGTAGTATACTTCAAACATTCCATTCCACTTGCACTGTGCAGAAGAATTACACCACCATGCATGACTATAGTGTTTAGGAAAATGCATTATGGGTAAGTTAGCTACATGAAGACTGTTATGTTTTACAACTACAGACTCTGCAACAGGCTCACCGAGCCTAGAATAAATGAAACGACCTGCGCCTGCAGGTCGTTTAACTTATTCTTATTCTAGGCTCCAGATGGTTCCAGGAAATGGAAAAAAAAAATCAACCGCGCAGGTCGCTTGTTATTCTTGTCATTGGCAGAGCACTGTCAATCACAGACTTACAAGCCTTTGAAACTTTCTTTTCAGGTTTGAATTATGGCAGGAAACTGGCTCCATACTCGTCCGCTCGCTGAAAGTCTGTCTTCTGAAAACGCACGTTACCGTTCTCACTTCCTCATTAAACTTGTACTCTCCAAAAAGATGTGCTGTGATTCGCTAAGCGTTCATCATACATGAATCTTATTGGCTTTTGGGTACTCAACTTAAAACACATTGAAAATGCACAAGTTACCAAAAAAACAATGGATTATGGAAAATACAGTTTCCATTCAGTTTACCCATGGGAGCGGGCTTCACTGAATGTGTATTTTCCAAGCTCCACTTATGCAGCACACCTGAGCATGGGCTGAGACCTGCCAACAGAACAGGGACAAACACAGAAAGCAAGCCCCCCTTCTGAGGCTGATGTGTGCACTTTTGACTTGATTGTGCCCCTGCACCACCCAAAGACCATTGCGCTGCCACTGCAAGGCCAGTGGGGTGTAGAGGAGCGTAACAGCCTGCCTCCTAATTTACTAGATATGAATACAAGACATGTGTAGGCTACTCATACTAGACATGACCCTATGCATCAACAATCTGTACAATCCAACCAGTTCCCTTCATTAACACACACAAATCCATATGAACCAGAACATACACACCCAGAAAACTTTGATGCTCTTCACCCAGATATTGCACAGATGCCCTTACGCAGCATAAGTATATTCCCCTCAATAAAAAACATTACCTTAAAATAACACACACACATGCAAACCTACTTTACTAGTTTATCTTACACCTTCCAACATTAACATTGATAAAAATGTAATTAAAATTAGTTTTCAGCTGACCGAATTAATGATCAAAATAATTTGAATCTATTCAAAGGAGAGTAATTTTGGGCAAAGTGTTTGTCATGTGCTTTGTGTGCCCTGACCTTTGAGTTTTATTGGTGTGTGTTAAGCACAATGTAAATTGATGTCTTTAAACGGGGCGACTGGGCGGCCTCGTTTTGATTTTTTGTAAGGCTGGATGATATCTTTAATTTGGATGGGATTCACTCATCTTCTATTTAACATCAGTGAGCACAGCAACTGGAACCCATTCTTACCGTGTACGTATACACCATACCATACTACCACTACTATAAAACGAGACTATTCTATAATTTAGGGCCTACTTAAAGGCATGCTCCCACTTTTCTGCTCAAGATCACACTACTTCGAGACAAAATATTGTAAAAGACCAACACACACATTCGGTGATCTTTGAAACATTACCTTAAGTTATATCTTAATTTATTTATCTTTGGAATCTGTCTCTCTGTCTGCGCCTTACCGTGCGTTCACACCAAACGCAACGGGGCGACAAGATCCCATACAAAGTGAACGTAGAGACGCGTATCGGGCGAAACTTTCGCAAGAGAAAACTGGCGACAAATGTTGATTTGTCGCGCCACACTTTCGCCGTCTTCTGGCAAGCGCGTTCACGTGGATTTGTTGCGCGACAGATTCGCTCGAGTTCAAATTTTTCAACTTTGACGCGAATTTCGCGTGATGACGCGTGATTACAGCCAATCAGCGTTCACTTCAATTGAGTGACGTAGCGTTCACTTCCCGCTCAAGCTAAAGACATGCAATGCTTGTCTTTAAGAACTTGTCTTTAAATGCTTTTGTCTTTAAATGCTTGTCTTTAAAAAGGTAAAGACATGCAATGTCGGACATGGTTGTGAAATGGAGGACCTGGAGTCAAGTTGTGGCGCTCTCTCTCTCTATGTCGTCCTCAGACGAGTCGTCCAACGTTGTCTCCAGCTGGTTTCTCCATTGTTAGACTTTATACAATGCTAATTAAGGACTGTGGGGCGCAACTCCTCACTATCCTACTCTGGCCGTTTCAGTCGTTATTGCCTTATCCGCCCTTTGTTCGTTTCCCTTGTGAGGATCGGAAGAGACGCGAGCAACATCTTTGGTTTATTGTTTGAAGTAGCCTTCTCCTAGATGGGTTGCCTTTCAAGGCTGGGTCCCATCTACCCACTATTTACCCATAGCTGGGGACGGTATCTCGCAGACGCAGAGCACTCATAGCATACAGCACCTGGTTTTCCTAGGCGGTCTCCCATCCAAGTACTAACCAGGCCCGACCCTGCTTAGCTTCCGAGATCAAGACGAGATCGGGCGTACCGGTGGCGCAACAAATTCGACAAAACTTGCACAGCGACAGATTATGATGTGTGGCGCGACAAAACTTCGGCGACAACGCGAACGGGCGACAAATTTCGCGTTTGGTGTGAACGCACGGTTAGTCTTGCAACCCCAAAGTTACAAAGGGATGAAACGTCCCCCAAATCAACCCTGGCAAATCCCACCCTATACATATGTATAGATATTAATACAATGTATGTTAAAGTAAGGAGCAGGCTTCACTCAATGTGTCACTTCACTCAATTTTCCAAACTATTAGATTGCTGGCCTGAGTCATATCGGCCTCCCTCCTACTTTGCTAGATACAAGGCGTGTGCACTTGTCCTAGAAATTGGGTTCAATTGTCTTGGCCACATGAACACCTCTTACGAAAACACTGGTGACGTAGCAGCACCAATTGCTCAATATACAACATGACCCTATGCATCAGCAATCTGTACAATCCAACCATTTCCCTTCAGTAGCACACACAAATCCACATGAACCAGAACATACACAACCAGAATAATTGGTGATGGCCTACACCCAGATATTGAACATATGCCCTTAAGCAAGATAAGTATATTCCCCTCAATGAAAAACATTACCTTACAATAACACACAGACGCACACGCACGCACGCACGCACGCACGCACGCACGCACGCACGCACGCACGCACGCACGCACGCACGCACACACACACACACACACACACACACACACACACACACACACACACACACACACACACACACACACACACACACACACACACACCACTAGAGTTTATCTTACATCTTTTAACATTTACATTGATAAAATGTAATGGAAATAGTTTCAGCCGAACACATTAATGATCAATAGAAGTATTTGTCATGTGTTTTTCTGCGCATTGACCTTTGAGTTCTATTTGTGTGCGTTAAGCACAATGTAAATTGTCATCTTCAAAATGGGCTTTGGGGTAGCCTCGTTTGTTTTTTTTGTAAGTAGGTTGGATGAGCCTTATCCTTAATTTGAATGGGATAAGCTGTCTGACTACTTGGTTTTACTCATCTACTCATCTAAACATTGAGCACAGCAAACTGGAACCCTGACTTCTTACCGTGTAAGTATACACCATGCCATACAATTATGCACATGCTAAAGTTATTATTATATTAGTAAAAGTGGCATTTCCCATTTTATCTTATATTGATAAATTAAAATCGATCCATAACATGGCTTTGTCAATAATCAAAATGTCATAAGTGCTTTTCTGAATTCATTTTTGCAGTGAAAGCAGGTATGGAAGCCAGGATGATTATTGTCCTCCTCTTCTCAGGTATGGTGGAGACAAATCTCTTTTAGAGATAACAGAACGACTTGAGTCTCATAACAGATCTGAACTTTCAACATTTCTTCAAATCACATTGGATCAATTAAATCAAACGCAAACTAGCTGTTAACCAGACAAAGTAGGTGGTTACTAATATCTTCGCTATGTAAAGGACAAATAGGTAACATCTGCAATATTTTTTAATCCCTGGTTAATTGATCACATTTCAGACATTAGACAGACCTATATACTGTATTTCTCCATTAGTGTTCCAAGGAATTAATTGATGAATTAATAAATGTTCAATTGAATGATGAAAGGTTTTTGATAATCAAAGCGTTTGGCATAAACATGCAAATGGGTGCAAATCTAATATCGGACGAAATCCAGTAGAATGTGGTTTCTACCAAACTTTCAAAAGCGGTAAATTTAGTAGACTCTATGGGAAAGGTCAGATTAAGCACCATTGTCGGGCACTATAAAATACATGTAACATAGTTAATAAAAAAGGCTTCATCTTTCCACATGATAACATATAACTGTACTTTGCTTATCGATTAATAACCTAATTGAACACACACTTCCTTCCGTCAAAGGTGTATGCCTCTCCAGTGCTGGATTTGAAAAATATGTTTTTATTAATGAGAGAAAGACCTGGTTTGATGCCCAGGAGTACTGCAGGAGCAGAAATAGTGACCTGGCCTCTGCCAGAAACAAAGAGGACATAATCCTCATGACAGACATAACAGGTTGGACGGAGTCATGGATAGGACTGAATGATTTAAACAGAGACACCATGGACTTGTACCCAAACTCATGGAGATGGTCCACCAAGTCTAAGAGCCAATCAGGTTACATGAACTTTGCAACTGGTGAGCCTAATTATGCTAATGGAGATGAGGAATGTGTGGACATCTGGGGCGATGGTACCTGGAGCGATGGAGAATGTTCTTCTTTGTTGAACTTTGTTTGCTTCTCTGGTAAGGGCAAAACAAAAACACACACACACACCTGCATATACTACATACCCAAACAGGTAAATCAAAAATGCAGAAAATAATTCATAATCTGGTCAAAAATTGGTATGTTGATCTCAATTTATTTCTGCTTTAGGACGATCAACTGATAAAATCTACCATCATGTCAACCTGAAGAAAACCTGGGCGTCGGCTAAGAATTACTGCCACACAATGTACACTGACCTCGCCATGATAGAGAATGAAGAAGAGAACCAGCAGGCTTTCTCCAACGTGACTGATCCTGCATGGATTGGTCTCTCCAGAAGGGCCTGGACGTATTCTGAAGCCACCAACCAATCCTTTAGGAACTGGTGGAGCTATGAGCCCGATAACCGTTCAGGGAAACAGTTTTGTGCATCGGCGTATAAAAATGGATTTAGCGACATGGGATGCACCTCAGAGTTACCCTTTCTTTGCTCAGGTGAGGATAATAATGAATGCATCGCTACGTTGGGCAGCACAACCAGATCATTTTAATTAAAATACAGGCTGTAAGTGGCATGCGATCTAAATACTGTGCTAGTTAATTGTTCACTATTTGGCTGATCGATTCTTGAAGTGATACTACAGGCTAAAACACTTTTACATTTTAAGAAACGTCTAGTGGTGATGAACAACACACCCCAGGTCCTATTTGCCGTTTTGTGTAGTATTTCCTTTGCCGACGGCTAAACTTGATTTCTGTACACACCAATATGTAACAAGAAGACACTGCTTCAGTAGTCACAATGGGGTTTGATCAGAGATTATGTCTTCAAATCACTGTAGCATCTAGCATTAGAAGATACTATGTAATAGGATTGTGAGATAAGGACTTTTCTAGTGGTTAAACTACATCATGGGATGGAGATGGTTAACTTTGGGGTTTAGATCAGAGTAAGCATTTTGGGCAAAAAAACAAATGCATCATGGGAATAACTACCAGAATAAGTATTTAAAAGTCAGCTTCCATAATCCTCCCTGAGTTCAATTGAATATTTCTCTGTTATTGATTGATTTTATGAATAACAGATATACTTGATCGTGAAGGTGATTCCAGTCAAAGGTTTGATATCTTCCCTGTGCTCCATATAGTTCAGAAACAGAGCAGAATAAAGATAATGATCCAGTCTAACTTGGACCTGACAAACCAATACAATAAGGACAACATGCTACAACAAGTAAGACTTCTCACATCTTTCCTTTTTGAAGCTGCATTCAAGACTCAATTCAAACCCAGAAACAGCAACACCCAAACATGTAACACGTTGTGGCTCTTTTGTGATTTCCTTAAGACTCCCATAAGACAACCTTAAGACTTTACTGTTGCAATAGGAACAGGATGCCTCCCCAAATACGCTAATGACATGATTATAATGAACAGTATGAATGCAGGTGTATGGACAAACTTTAAAGGTTATTTATGTTAAAACAAAGTCAAAGGTTTATGAAGAACACATACTCTCCCTGTTCCCCTCCTCAGCTGTCTGCATCTCTGACCAGAGCCGGACAGACCAACTTCCACCTGAGCTGGAGCACTCCGCCACAAAAACTAGATCCAACGGGCTTGAACGATGACCACCAATAGTGACTACATTAATTATGAATTGATTCATTAATGTAAAACATTGATTATACTAAGGTTGTCAACAAGGGGACCCTGTTTCTGTAAATGAACAAAATAGTTTTTCATTTACATTTACATTTTACATTTAGGGCATTTAGCAGACGCTTTTATCCAAAGCGACTTACAATAAATACATTTGTCATAAGAAGTGCAACAATATATCGCTATCGGTACAGTGAGGATGTTCATAGAACCAAGTGCAAGTCCAGCCTCAAGCGACTTGTGGCTAAATGGGCCGGCAAAGTCCGCAACGGATTCAATGACCATCTTGTGTGTGCTCTTTGATTTAAGAGTGTATTTCTTATAGTCAAACAATAACAATTGTACATTGATGGATACAATTATAAAACACATTGGATGTTGCATATCATGTTTAAATTCAAGATTACAATATATAATTTATAGTCAGAAATAAATTAACCTTTTTTCCATCTCAATCTTACCCATTATTCTAATGTCCACGTCAATGTCTGCCTAGTAAGTTTACGGGCATTACGTAGATCATTCAAATAAAATTGCTTCTTTCTTCTACCATCATGCTTCTTTGGATAATTTGATATGTCACCACACTGCAAAGTATGCAGCCTAAAGTCCCTTTAGGCCTAAACCTTTTTATAAAATCGTAATGCGGAAAGACAACTAATCCTAATTAATCAACTGCTGTTTATAATATAAACGCTACTGCAGATTTTGCAATATACTAAATGCATCGCAATGATAACATTGCTATTGATTCTTTCGCATTCGGGCGGCTCATAATATTAACACACATAGAAAAAAGTGTTTGTATTCAAACGCAAACTTCTAAGGTATGCCAAAAAACCTCTGAGTAGACTCACACAACTAACACCATAAATACACAATTGCTTCTCATAAAAAACGCTGTTTTTCCATTCCCATGCTCACATCCTCGTGTCTACAGTGACTCAATGTAAATGTACATTACATGGAACATGTTCTCAGACATTTAGATGACCAGAGATGGTGTGAATTGAGGTGTAAGGGGGGAGGCTATGGCTAAGAGGTAGAAGTGTTGTGGTAGGAAACAAGCACACCACTTTCCGGAACGTATGACACATCGACTGTGTGTCGGTGGGCTTAAAAAGCATCATCAAATCATACGCTGGAACTGTACTGACTCTCATGCTGCATTAATCACAATATTAGAATCAAATATTTCAATGAATGTTGTGTTGTGGCCAATCTATCAGGTTTTTTGACCATGAGGTTGATGCAGAGTTCTACCGACACACATTCTTCTTAGTTGAGGGTTTATTCCAACAGTCCGGTTGACTTTCCAGCAGTTCAAAAATGAAGGATTACAAATATGTTTGGCTAAACAATATGAGTAAACTAATGCAGATATGCGTTCGAATATATGCCGTCGGAAAACTGTTCCTTCTCCGTCATCTAACCTGACACAGTTCCCGTCAATGGGCCAATTAAGCGCTACACAGAGGCACGTGGCTATGCGATTACGGTTGAACCCGTGCAGGTGAGTCGTAGGTGAATAACAAAATATAGTATAAAGTATACTGATTCATGCATATATTAACTCAAATAATTTCTCATAAACCTAATAACAAAGAATTATAGCTTAACTAATAATGGAAAGACAAAATGCAGAAAAACCTAATTATGGCTTCTACACAAAGTCTTAATAATTAAGGTTTGACTCGAGTCATCACATTTTTAAAAGCAACTATTGCTTCTCTACAGACCAAAATATTTAAGGGAGACAGAATCCATTGGTCGATGTACCTTGCAGTTCTCATTGATCATGCTTTCTGAGATCATGGAGTCAACTTGACTGTCAAGGGGCTATGCCCCAGACGTCCTTCCTCTTTTTGAGAACGTTCTGCTTTTCAGTTAGAAGGAATTAAACCATTCATCCATTCAGTTCAAATGGTCAAGACACCAAGCTGCCCTTTCTCTAACCTCATTATGTAAAAGCAGAGTTCGCTAAAGGCTAGGGTTGTGACAAATAGCATCAGAAATACAATGTGTTCAACTTTTTTAGATTGATGTTACAAGGTGAATTAATTTGGACATTTCTGAGAAGAACACTTAATTACTGGCCATGTCATGAAACTTTGAGCAAGGTCACTACTCGGATATCGTTGACCCTACCTGAAAGCCTTCAAAAAATCAATGATTGATAAAAAATAAGCCAAATGAAATGGAAATTATGCTTAGGCCAAATGCATACTTCTCTCTACCCGCGATAATGACACCTCATTAGTCAAGCTGTCAAACTGTCCATTAAAATGCTTTTTTTTTTATTTGCACACAGTAAGATGATATGTCAGATGATGTTAAAAGCAGGGATAATGTGATTATTTCATTTCATGTCAAAACTTGGAGTTTGTTGTTCATTTCTAGATGTTGATAAGGATGGAAGCGGAGGTAAGAAGGTACTACTTTCTTGACTAATTTTTTTAACAGTAAGCACTTCATGTGATAAAATTTCAAAGAATTAAATGCATTTAGGTAAAGTTAATTTGGGCAATGAGAGAACCAACCACCTACAGAATCTTTAGGCCAGTTGAAGGCTTGCTAGCCCTGGATCTGGCCCCACATGGGAGAAGGAGGACTCTCAGAAAGTTGTGGTTTAGCAGCAGAATTGGAGTCTGGCTTTTCTCCTTTGTGGTCAGCGACGACACGATCATGGTATGATCAGGGCATTTCAATACATGCCTTCTACTCAAACTGAACAACATTTGTGTGTGTGTGTGTGTGTGTGTGTGTGTGTGTGTGTGTGTGTGTGTGTGTGTGTGTGTGTGTGTGTGTGTGTGTGTGTGTGTGTGTGTGTGTGTGTGTGTGTGTGTGTGTGTGTGTGTGTGTGTGTGTGTGTGTGTGTGTGTGTGTGTGTGTGTGTGTGTGTGTGTGTATGTGTGAAAATATCTCAATTGTGTGAATTCTGAAGAAGTGAATGAAATCAGCAAATTTTATTTGAAGTAAAACGTAAAACGTAATGTATAAATATGTGTGCGCTTGTGTGCATGCGTGTTTGTGTGTGTGTTTGTGTGTGTGAGCGTGCGTGCGTGAGTGTGTTTTAGTACGGGATTGACAAACTCTTTCCCACAAACCGCCATAGCTCCAGTGTGAAACAGGTTTTGCTTCCTCCTTTTTGCATATAAAGAGCTCTGACCAAGAAGACATCCACCAGCATCAACCACCATCCACCACCATCACCAAAGACCTCCTGAAGAAGCTCATCTCCAGGCAGCAAGCATGCATCCCATTGTCTTCAGCCTGGCCTGCCTGGCTCTTTCAGCCGGGGTCCTGGCCCTCATGGCTTCAGGAATCTGGTAAGTCAGCCTCTAGGGCAAAGGCACATGGGCACTTGGGTATTTGACACTTTGCAGACGAGGGATGATCAAATTATCTTTGTTTGTGGTCGCATTGTCCGTCACCATGGACAATACATATTTTTCTTCTATCAATTTAATTGGACTTCAAATGTTAAGTTGCAATGCTTCCACTCTGTGAGTCACTTAAGGCACTTAAGGGACAATTGTTAGGAGGTGTCATAATATAGGGCCTGTAAAGCCCTTTGAGCCTGGAACTATGATTAGGGGCTATACATATTGCATTGACTTGACCTGTTTTGGTTTTGTGTTTTCCTGTAGAAGCGGTGAGCGATAAGGTGTCCCACTGCTGCAAGACGGTCAGCAAAAAGGAAATCAACATTCCCATTTCAGGCTTTAGGTTTCAGAAGAAAGACCCTCCCTGTGTGAACGCTGTCATGTAAGTACCGACTCGGACCACCTCATTCATGTTCAAGCATTCTGTGCTCTGCCACGGCAAATTTCTACTGGTCAGAGGTGTGCCCTACTTTTTGATTAAATAAATGGGGAATGAAGCGAATATCCTGGTTATAACATTCATAATATTCAGCTCCTCAGGCATCGTTCTGTGGATATGTGCAGTATTCATTCCTTTTGAGAAACCTTAAGTGTGGTCTACAAAGTACTCACAGGTGGAACTATGTCCAGAAAGCTTCTCTGTTGCCAGGTTCTTCACTCCAAGAGTAATTCCAAATGTATCTCACGTTAAATGATTGCCTTTCATGCATTAGTCCAACAGACATAAAACCCAACGTACCACTTTGCTTTTTCGCAAGCAATGCAACAGTTTAAAACATCAATATTCAAATTTAATATTGCTATATGTTCTGTCAAATGATTGGATTCGTGAGTAAATAGAGGCTTGAATGATTGGCGACCCCTCTGCTGGCATTATCTTGCTGGGGATATTCCCTAGGCCGTAATGAACGCCTCGCAGTACATGCCTACAAAATGCAAGGCACAGGGATAAAAAACCCAGACGCAATGCACTCATTGTACGTTGAATCAGAATCAAGGACCAAAACTATTTGTTTTAAAGTGAGGATTTAGCGCTAGGTTGTCATGACCACAGAGGTTCATATTGATCTTCATTTGGATGTTGATTGAATGATGCTGTTCCCCTGTCCTCCTTGCAGCTTCATGACCACAGAAGGAGAACAATGCGTCTACTGGAGGATGGCCTGGGTGAAGGCCAAGGTCCAGGAGCTGCGGTGAGTTGTCTCCTCGGATCAGTTTCCACAACACACACACACACACACACACATACACAAACACACACACACACACACACACACACACACACACACACACACACACACACACACACACACACACACACACACACACACACACACAGACTAAAAATAATTCAGCACTTTCTTTGTTGTTTAAACATTGTTATGATTGTGTTTCTACAGGGCAGAAAACCAAAACTCTACAATTGCTTCTCCAACCACTCCCCAACCACTGTGATCTCACTTCTTATCATGACCGTCAAGCCACTGGTTTTACATTAACATAATCAAAGTTAAAATGTATTTATTAAAATGTTATGTTATGTAATGGTTGATAATATTGCACTGTATATAGACATTCATATTGAAATACAAATTATGTATTCATCAACTTTTTAATAAAACCATGATAATCAATTAGAGCGAGACCTAACAAATCAACCGTATTAAATAACGGCTTGGTATTGCCATCCGGTGGACAGATCACGCTACTGCAGTTTTGTCGGTTGACCGGCAGAAGGCATGTACAGTAATGCCTTGAACATGTGTCATGCCATGTGGTGGTCTTCGCCTTTGTCTTCTCCGGTATTGTCCTTCAAGAACACTACTAAAAAAGAAGAACCCAACCAGGAAGGAGAAGAGACAGCCTTCAACTGGCCTAAAGATTCTTTAGTTGGAGGTTCTCTAATTGCCAAAGTTAACGTCAGGCCTACTTACATCTTTGAAATACAATAAAATGTTCATTGTTTGAAAGATGTAACCTCTTACCGCAGCTTCCATCCTTATCAACATCTTGAAGTAAACGAAAAACTTGGTAGCATTGATATGAATTAAACAATCGCATTATCCATGCTTTTGATATCATCTGACATCTACAAATCCCCAAACTAGTACATAAGAAAAAATATATATTTTAATGGAAAGTCCAAAAGCTTTGTGACCTTTGTGTGATGGGCGATATGTTAAGTATTCAGACAATGGCATTAACTCTTAACTTTTCCATCTTACCGTAGCCTACTTGCAATAGGCCTATAAATTAAATATTGATTGTCTAATGTTAACACGTTGTTACGGGCAGCTTGTTATGCAGCTTTGTTTGAAGATGTAGTAGATTATTCCACCGCTCAGTTCTTGAACTGCTCATTGTTGCAGAAGAGTAACAGTTTATTTGTCAGCGGTGGGTAAGCCTGCAGGGAAATGCCTGTTGTACTGTGGGAATGTGTCTCCCTGCCGCAGTGTAGCACTGATCAGCGGCTTGTGAAGGAGAACCACTGCTTATTTTATAAAAGCCATTATTACAATATATCATTAAATATTATATTAAATAATATGGATCAAAACTATTGGATCAATGTGATGTGACGCCCAGGCTTGAGCACTAGCCTACTCCTCCCTCTCCCTGTAGGGTATTGTCGTATATTGTTGTTTGCGTCTGGTACTGTTCCCTTTGGCCTGAAGGAGGAGCTAGAGTGTTCCTGTCCTAATGAGGGAATTGGAGCCAGCCGTGTTCATGGCTGTTGGGGATATAGGTGGTGTCCTGTGGCCCCATATTCTCTCTCTCTGATAGACGCGGTTTGAGGGCTGGATGCAGCGTTGTGCTTTGCGTTACATTTTGTGTTGAGTTATGGAAATACCCGGAATAAATACAGATTATTGTAATTTACGTTACTGACTGTGTCTGTCTCCCTATGTGCAACGCCTTCGAGCCAAGGCGTTTGTGACAGTATGCGTTAATTTGATAGGGACAATGCAAATGAATATCTTACTACTGTAAAGGTGCGTTCAGACCAAAAGCGTCTGACGCGAATTGAGCAGCAATTCTACATAGACAATGAATGTAAATGGCGCGATTACACGCGATTTTATATCAGGCGGCGCGAATGAAGCGGCTGGAGCGTCTGAAGCGGTGCGAATAAAGTTGGAAAAATTTAACTTTACAGGCGGTATCGTGCCGCGACATCCAATCAGCGGCGAGTATCTCCCGACGTCACATTCGTGACGGCGGACACATCTATTGTACACAAACATGGAGGAGAAACTGATCGTGGCGGTTTGTGGGCACCCGGTCCTTTATGACACGGCAGCTGTATTTTACCAGGACCGGTACAAGAAGGAGGAGGCATGGGCCAAAGTGGGAGCAGAGGTGGGACTCACTGGTAAGTTCTAAGACTATACGGGGCTTGTTTTACTTTGTTTTACTGACTGTGTTTCGTTTGCCCATGCGCCGTTTTTTTTTTTCGAGCGATAAGCGCGAATGAAGCGAATGAAGCGATGATCCAAAAATTGACATTTTGATCAAGCGGCGCGATAGAAGCGTTTCAAGCGATTTTTTCGCGTCAGACGCTTTTGGTCTGAACGCCGCGTAAGGCAAGCCTGTCGCACCAGTTACTCAAGTTATTGAGGTGCGCATGTGCCAAGCGCGAAAGCATATATACACCACAAGCACGCACATGCGCACAAACATACACGGAAACGACACACACATGTGGACACACTACACACGCACACACACACTACATACGCGCACACACTGCACAAAGGCAGGAACGCATACACGGTAGCGCACACACACGCGCACACACACACAAACACACACAGACGCACAGGTAAGACGTTTAACGGCTCCGCCATCGGCACACGCGCAGGTAAGAACACACACAAGCACGCACATGCGCATGAACATACACGGAAACGCACACACATGCGCACACACTTTTTTAGGGGTCCGAGCAATGAAGCTGGTCCCCTATTGTTTCTCTAACGTTTTTTTTTTTTATTCTCAAATTCTGTAAAAGTCATACTGTACTACTATACTCTGACTTACTATACCGTAAGTCAAAAAATCTTGAAATTTTCAGGTATGGTTAACAATAACCCCCACTACCCATAAACCCAAATGTGTGGTACTGCACCCAAAAGTGGCGCTATTGTAACAAATCATGAATTAGTCTTATTTCTCCTCACCAGATTGACCTGGACTCAAAATTCATATCAGAATATTACTCTCTAGAATCAGATGCATTTAAAAAACTAAACTTTTCCCACAATTTCATATTAAAGCTATATGATAAAAAGATTGACAGGCTACAAAAATAATAAATAATTCACCAAAATCGCCACATAAAATCTTTAGATCATTAATCATCAAACAGAATTAATTTCATTTAGTTCCATTTGAGAAATATTGGCCAATAAAGTTGGAGCAGTTAGCCCATTTTTCTTATATGACCATTTTGTTATTGTATCTTATCTTACTTTGATCTGGACTCAAAATTCTTTCATCATATTAATCACTTAAATCAGATGCATCTTTTTCACCCTGGTCTTCTGCTCTAAAAATGTTTACTTTTCCCACAATTTTATAGAAAAGCCAAACGTCCACAGTCTAAACCTATTTTGCCTATATGACCATTTTGTAATTGTATAACTACCATACGGCTATCATTAGGTGGATACCATTAACAGTCCAAATTTTCAGATCTGTACTCTTTTAAGAAAGCCCTTAAGCCCTTCTCTTGTGAAATGCGTGCTTGGAGTTTTCTTGGTGTTGTGTGCCTATCAATCGATATTTTGACCCTGTTAATGAGGCTTCATAACATTCAGGAATGTCAGTGGCTTAACGGGATAATACAGTGTACTGATGAAACTTAGATTGAGTGTTGGAATCCTGATTAGAGCATTATGAACAAGCTGAAAATGACCTGTCTGCCACTCATTTAAGAAACACAACATTGAACAGCACCTGAAATTCATCAGGCAAACAACATTCTGGCTAATAAGTTTCCAAGGATCGGACTGCCAAGACACAGACTGGCATTAAGGGGAACTTACTTTCTTAACCATTTTTCCTTCATCATTAACTCTGTCATATTTATATTTCTTCTGTTAGTGTTCTTCACTACAAATGTTTAATTTCCCCAGAATTCCAAAGATTTTTCAGGTATAGGCTTTGAAGAAAGCCCTTATTTCACTCGAGAAATGTGTGCTTTGAGTTTTCTGGATGTTGTGTGCTTATCAATAGACATTTTGACCATGTGAATGAGGCTGCAGTTCAGGTTTATAAGTAGAAATCTTTCCTTAAATATGACAATATATGTTATATTTCTATATCTTCCATTTGTGTGTTCTTGACTTTGAATTTTGCTCGTACCCCGTTAATCACCGCCAGTGGTTATATTTATTATTATTATTAATATTATTATTATTCCTTTTTTTTTACCAATCAAAGTTTGACGAACCTGAAAAGCCCTCGATCACAGTTTCCATGAACTTCCACGAGCTTGGCTGAAGTCCACCATGAGGGGTTTTTCTGATGCTGGCATTGGCAGACGGGCTACCGGCTGACTGGCTGCTGGCTAGCGGGTCAGCTGTTGGCTGGCTGTTAAGTGGCGCTAACCTTGTTTGGCAAGTGGCTAGCGAGGCCAGGTGGCATCCGTGGTTTGCATGGCATTGAGTTATTCATTCTCCCAACTCCACAAACTGAACTCTGTAATCACTCATGGACTTAACATCCCCATCATAATTGAAATCGGACTATTGCATCGCACCAGTTATAACCACCAGAGTACACGCAGAAACTTTGTTTACTGCCAGCAGCATGAGCAGTGCATTCCCTGAATCTGGACGCCCGTCGCACAACTGGTACGTCATCAGAACGCTGCTACCAAGAGGCCATTTAATTCTAAGCAGGACAGAAAACGTGGAGTTGATTACAGCCTACTCCGGCCCCTACACAGACACTCCCCTACCACCACCCTAGCACCCCCTTTTTTTAAATTAACAATCCCTCAATAACAAGCTATCTTTTATTCATGACCACATCATCAATGAGGAGATACACTTCATGTGCCTAGTTGAGACTTGGCAACCACCAGATGTCTTCACTAGTCTCAATGAAGCCTGTCCCCCTGGCTACACCTACCTCAGCAAAGCCCGCACCACTGACCGCGGTGGTGGCCTTGCCGTTGTACCAGGGAGACTTTGAGTTGTCCCCCCTGTTCCGTCCTGTCCACTCCTCATTTGAATGTCTTGCATTTAAACGCAAACCGCCACTTTCCACTGCAATTCTCCTGATTTACCGGCCCCCTAAACCGAACCCAGCTTTCATACCAGAGATATCTGACCTCCTCACCACACTCTACACAACACCAGGGAATATCATCAAACTATGTTATTTAAATATTCATGTTAACAACCCCCCTTCCTACTCTGTAGCTGAATTCGTTAATCTTCTTGACAGTCTCAACCTCACCCAACACGTCAATGTCACAACACACTCCAGAGGCCACACTCTTGATTTGTTGATCACCAACTCCACCTCCATCAGCAATCTCTCGGTGCACGATGTGGGCGTGTCCCACCATAAGGCCATCTCAATGGAACTACCCAACCTGTCCCCCCTCAATAAGCCCAACAGACAAATCAGTTTCAGGAACCTTAAAAACATCAACCCAGTCACCATGACTACTGACCTCCTCCATTTCACCGCTGCCAACCCCCCTTCAGTCACTGAATCTGTGGATCTCTACAATTCACTCAGCACCCTCCTGGACCGCCATTACCCAGTAAAGCCCAGAACCCTACACGCTCAGCCCCCTGGTGCACCAGTGAGCTACGACTAAGAAAAAGAACAGGGCGTGTCCTTGAACAGTGTTTCATGGACTCAGTGCTTGCTGGTCACCAACTAGCCTACCGGGAACATCAGAAGGCCTACAGCAAGATCCTCAGTGATACACGGCCCCGGTTTCTACTCCCACATAATCAACAATAGCCCTGGTAACTCCAAGCAGCGTTTCTCAACCGTAAATCAACTCCTCAAACCTCAGACCCCCTACACTCAGACAACACCCAGGAGCGGTGCAACAGCTTTACCTCCTGCTTCAAATTGAAAGTAGACAACATCTGCTCCCTCCTCTCCACCCCCCCCTCCCCCCCCCGCCCCTCCACCCTCCCCTCTCTATTCAGCCCCCCTGCCTCCCCGCCCTCCAGCCCCCCCGCTCTCTCTTCTCCCCCGCCCCTCTGCATCTCCAGTCACATCCGGCAACCCTCAGTCCGGGACTACTTAGCTCCTCTGCTGTTTCACCGACATCAGGTTGAAGACTTCATGAGGTTGAAGACTTCATCTTCCTTCCTATGGAAGATGAAGCCCTCCACATTTGACCTGGAACCATTTCCCTCAGCCCTGATAAAAAGTCACGCCTCTGCAATAAGTCCCATGATCACCAAAATCAGTCCCTCCAGTCCGGCCATGTCGTCATGTCTCTGAAAACTGCTGTCATCAATCCACTACTCAAAAAGCCCTGCCTGGACCCCGAAGCACCTGCAAACTACCACCCCATCTCCCACCTCCCTTTCCTATCAAAGGTGTTGGAAAAGGTAATTTCTGCCCAACTCCACAACCACCTCATAACAAACAGTCAATATGAGGAGTTCCAGTCTGGTTTCCGCTCTGGCCACAGTACGGAAACTGCCCTGGTCAGGGTCACCAATGACCTGCTGATGACTGCTGATGCTGGCCCTCAATCACTTCTCATCCTTCTCGACCTCACCGCAGCATTTGACACGGTTGACCACCACATTCTTCTACACCTGTTAAGGAACGGGGCGAGGGGACCCAAGCGCTGGAAACAGAGAGGCAGAGACGGGGTAAAAGGAAAAAGGTTTTATTGGGACACGGATTAGGTGACAAGCTGGGGCGAAGCAAGTGGTAGTCAGGCAGGCGAGGGTTGGCAACAGGGAGTCAGTCAGGCAGGCAAGGACTCGGCGACAGGCGGGTAGTCAGGCAGCCGAGGGTTCAGCGTCAGACAGGCAAGGACTCAACGACAGGCAGGTAGTCTGGCAGGCAGGGGTTTGGCGACAGGCAGACAGTCATGGAGGCAAGGATTAGGCAACAGGCGGGTAGTCAGGCAGGCAGGGGTTCGGCGACAGGTAGGCAGTGACGAACGGAGAACCAGGGAAGAGGGGAGAGGGTTATCAAGAGAACAGGAACACTGAACTGGGTCTAGAGAATGCTGGTAGGACCGATACGAACTGGGTAGTTGTAAACGCTGAACTGGCGCTGGCTGGATGGAGATCCCCGGCTGAAGTAGGAAGTGGAGATTGATGATTGAAGACAGGTGTGACGGAAGAATGGGGTACAGTGGCGTCAAGCGGCCACAAGATGGGGGTGTTGGACGGCGTAGCAGGACGCGGCGTGTCAACACCGCCTTCACTGCTCGATTGGATTCTCTGACACTACCCTGGCTTGGTTCACTTCATATTTTTCGGACAGAACAGAGGATGTGTCCCTGGGTGGTGCTAAATCGGCCACGCACTCTGTCTCTTGTGGTGTCCCTCAAGGATCAGTCCTTGGCCCCACCCTCTTCCCGCTATACATGCTCTCCCTTGGTCGTGTCATCATCCGGCATGGAATATTTTTCCACTGCTACGCTGATGACAACCAACTCTACATCAAAACAAACCCAACCCCCTCTGCAGCCCTAGCCACACTTTCCATCTGCCTGGAGATAAAGGCGTGGATGGCGGCAAACTTCCTGCAATTCAATAGCTCAAAAACAGAAGCCATTCTTGTTGGACCTCCACACCAGACCCGGTCATCTAATATCACCAGCATCACGTTTTCCGACAACGATATGCATCTCTCATCCTCAGTCACTAACCTCGTGTCAGAATGGACCCTCACGTGACCTTTGAGGCCCACATTCAACTTCTTTGTAAAACCTCCTTCTTCCACCCCAGGAACATTTCAAAACTCCCCCCCATACTCACTCCCCCCGATGCCGAAAAACTTCTCCACGCTTTTCTCTCCTCCTGGCTGGACTATTGCAACGCAAGAACAATCAAGAGCTACAGTACATCCAGAAATCATCACCCCCCATTCCTCCTCACGTCATCTCCGCTCTGGACAGGCCAACCTCCTCCAGCTTCCGAGGACAAGGCTCCGAACTATGGGCGACCGCACCTTCTGCTCAGCTGCACCAAATCTGTGGATTATTTTCAAAAAGGCCTGAAAACCCTTTTTAGAAAAGCCTTTGACAAAACTGTTATTTTAAATGTTTACATGTTTTTTTCTCTGCTCTTTTCTTTTTCTTTTTAATCTATTTTTAAAGTATTTTATGTTGTTTCTATCCTTTTACATGTGCATTGTAGCACTTTGAGGTCATTGAGCTGATGTTAAGCGCGTTATATTTCAAATGTATTATTATTATTATGCAGGGAAGCATACACACGTACACACACACACACACACACACACACACACACACACACACACACACACACACACACACACACACACACACACACACACACACACATGCACAGGTAAGACGTTTAACGGCTCCGCCATTTGCGGAGCCGCACAGGTAAGAACACACACGCAAGCACACACACGCGCACGAACATGCACGGAAACACACACACATGCGCACACACACTAGACGCGCACATACACACCACATGTCAACACAAAGGCAGGGACACATACACGGAAGCGCACACACGCATGCACACACACACACACACACACGCACAGGTAAGACGTTTAACGGCTCCACGAAGGGCACACGTGCAGGTAAGTACACACACACACGTCAATGATGATTATTATTTTCAACTAACCAATAGCATTTGCCTTGCATTTTAAAATGTCAATACACTTATCAGCCCTGAATAACAGTAAAAGCTATAATATATAATAATTGATGTGCATGCATAGTATACTTCAAACATTCCATTCCACTTGCACTGTGCAGAAGAATTACACCACCATGCATGACTATAGTGTTTAGGAAAATGCATTATGGGTAAGTTAGCTACATGAACACTGTTATGTTTTACAACTACTCTGCAACAGGCTCACCGAGCCTAGAATAAATTAAACGACCTGCGCCTGCAGGTCGTACATATGTATAGATATTAATACAATGTATGTTAAAGTAAGGAGCAGGCTTCACTCAATGTGTCACTTCACTCAATTTTCCGAACTATTAGATTGCTGGCCTGAGTCATATCGGACTCCCTCCTACTTTGCTAGATACAAGGCATGTGTACTTGTCCTAGAAATTGGGTTCAATTGTCTTGGCCACATGAACACCTCTTACGAAAACACTGGTGACGTAGCAGCACCAATTGCTCAATATACAACATGACCCTATGCATCAACAATCTGTACAATCCAACCATTTCCCTTCAGTAGCACACACAAATCCACATGAACCAGAACATACACACCCAGAATAATTGGTGATGGCCTACACCCAGATATTGCACACATGCCCTTAAGCAAGATAAGTATATTCCCCCTCAATGAAAAAAACATTACCTTACAATAAACACAACAGACACACACGCGCGCGCACACACACACACACACAACACACACACACACACACACACAACACACACACAACACACACACACACACACACACCACACACACACCACACACACACACACACACACACCACTAGAAAATGTAATGGAAATAGTGTTCAGAGCCGAAACACATAAATGATCAATAGAAGTGTTTGTCATGTGTTTTGTGTGCATTGACCTTTTGAGTTCTATTTGTGTGTGCAGTTAAGCACAAATGTTAAATTGTCATCTTCAAAATGGCCGTTGGGGTGGCCTCGTTTGTTTTTTTTTTGTAAGTAGGTTGGGATGAGCCCTTATCCTTAATTTGGATGGGGATAAGCTGTCTGACTACTTGGTTTTACTCATCTACTCATCTACTCATCTAAACATTGAGCACAGCAAACTGGAACCCTGAATTCTTACCGTGTAAGTATACACCATGCCATACAATTATGCACATGCTAAAGTTATTATTATATTAGTTAAAGTGGCATTTCCCATTTTATCTTATATTGATGAATTAAAATCGATCCATAACATGGCTTTGTCAATAATCAAAATGTCATAAGTGCTTTTCTGAATTCATTTTTGCACTGAAAGCAGGTATGGAAGCCAGGATGATTATTGTCCTCCTCTTCTCAGGTATGGTGGAGACAAATCTCTTTTAGAGATAACAGAACGACTTGAGTCTCATAACAGATCTGAACTTTCAACATTTCTTCAAATCACATTAGATCAATTAAATCAAACGCAAACTAGCTGTTAACCAGACAAAATAGGTGGTTACTAATATCTTCTCTATGTAAAGGACAAATAGGTTACATCTGCAATATTTTTTATCTCTGGTTAATTGATCACATTTCAGACATTAGACAGACCTATATACTGTATTTCTCCATTAGTGTTCCAAGGGAATTAATTGATGAATTAAATAAAGGTTCAATTGAATGATGAAAGGTTTTTGATTTATCAAAGCGTTTTGGGCATAAACATGCAAATGGGTGCAAATCTAATATCGGGACGAAATCCAGTAGAATGTGGTTTCTACACAAAACTTTCAAACGCTGTAAATTTAGTAGAACTCTATGGGAAAGGCCAGAAGATTAAGCAACCATGGTTCCGGGCACTATATAATACATGTAAACAAAAAGGCTTCATCTTTCCACATGATAACATATAACTGTACTTTTGCTTATCGATTAATAACCTAATTGAAACACACACTTCCCTTCCATCTAAAGGTGTTCAATTGCCTCTCCAGTGCTTGGATTTGAAAATATGTTTTTATTAATGAGCAGAAAGACCTGGTTTGGATGCCCAGGAGTACTGCAGGAGCCAGAAATGGTTGACCTGGCCTCTGCCAGAAACAAAGAGGACATAATCCCTCAATGACAGACAATATCAACAGGTTTTGGACGGAGTCCCATGGAAGGACTGAATGATGTTAAACCAGAGACACACATGGACCTTGTACCCCCAAACTCATGGAGATTGGTCCACCAAGTCTAAGAGCCAATCAGGTTACATGAAACTTTGGCAACTGGGTGAGCCTAATTATGCTAAATTGGAGATGAGGAATGTGTGGACATCTGGGCGAATGGTACCTGGAGCGATGGAGAATGTTCTTCTTTGTTGGAACATTTGTTTGCTTCTCTGGGTAAGGGCAAAACAAAAACACACACACACACACACCTGCAATATACTAACATAACCCAAACAGGTTAAACACAAATGCAGAAAATAAATCATAATACTGGTCAAAAATTGCGTATGTTTGATTAATTCATTTATTTCTTCTTTAGGACCATCAACTAATAAAACCTACCATCATGTCAACCTGAAAGAAACATGGGCGTCGGCTAAGACTTACTGCCACACAATGTACACTGACCTCGCCATGATAGAGAATGAGGAAGAGAACCAGCAGGCTTCCTCCAACGTGACTGATCCTGCATGGATCGGTCTCTCCAGAAGGGCCTGGACGTATTCTGAAGCCACCAACCAATCCTTTAGGAGCTGGTGGAGCTATGAGCCCAATAACTATTCAGGGAAACAGTTTTGTGCAGAGGTGTATGAAAATGGATTTAGCGACGTGGGATGCACCTCAGAGTTACCCTTTCTTTGTTCAGGTGAGGATAATAATGAATGCATCGCTACGTTGGGCAGCAAAACCAGATCACTTTAAGATTTATGTTGCCAAACTGTCAAACTTGACTTGCATTAAAATACAGGCTGTAAGTGGCATGCCATCTAAAATACTGTGTGCTAGTTAATTGTTCACTATTTGGCTGATGGATTCTTAAAGATGATACTACAGGCTAAAAACAGTTTTACATTTTAAGAAACGTCTAGTGGTGATGAACAACACACCCCAGGTCCTATTTGCCGTTTTGTGTAGTATTTCCTTTGCCGACGGCTAAACTTGATTTCTGTACACACCAATATGTAACAAGAAGACACTGCTTCAGTAGTCACAATGGGGTTTGATCAGAGATTATGTCTTCAAATCACTGTAGCATCTAGCATTAGAAGATACTATGTAATAGGATTGTGAGATAAGGACTTTTCTAGTGGTTAAACTACATCATGGGATGGAGATGGTTAACTTTGGGGTTTAGATCAGAGTAAGCATTTTGGGGAAAAAAACAAATGCATCATGGGAATAACTAGAATAAGTACTTAAAAGTCAGCTTCCATAATCCTCCCTGAGTTCAATTGAATATTTCTCTGTTATTGATTGATTATATGAATAACAGATTTATTTGATCGTGAAGGTGATTCCAGTCAAAGGTTTGATATCTTCCCTTGTGTTCCATATAGTTCAGAAACAGAGCAGAATAAAGATAATGATCCAGTCTAACTTAGACCTGACAAACCAACACAATAAGGACAACATGCTACAACAAGTAAGACTTCCCACATCTTTCTTTTTTGAAGCTGCATTCAAGACTCAATTCAAACCCCAGAAACAGCAACACCCAAACATGTAACACGTTGTGGCTCTTTCGTGATTTCCTTAAGACTCCCGTAAGACAACCTTAAGACTTTACTGTTGCAATAGGAACAGGATGCCTCCCCAAATACGCTAATGACATGATTATAATGAACAGTATGAATGCAGGTGTATGGACAAACTTTCAAGGTTATTTATGGGAAAATGAAGTCAAAGGTTTAAGAAGATCACATGCTCTCCCTGTTCCCCTCCTCAGCTGTCTGCATCTCTGACCAGAGCTGGACAGACCGACTTCAACCTGAGCTGGAGCACTCCGCCACAAAAACTAGATCCAACGGGCTTGAACGATGACCACCAATAGTGACTGTATCAATAATAATAATAATAATAATAATAATAATAATAATAATAATAATAATAATAATAATACATTTTATTTCTAGAGCACATTACATTCGAAAATCTCAAAGTGCTACAGAGTTTAAAAGAAAAAATAGGGTTGTTAAAACATATAATCCATATACAGTAAAGGGAAATTGGCAATAGGCTTTTTTAAAAAGATAAGGCTTAGAGTTTCGTTTAAAAACAGCTGTAGCCTTCAGGTGGTCAGAGAAGAAGTCCATAGTCTTTGGGCAGCAGCAGAGAATGAAACCTGATAGCCATTTGATTGCGGAGCTCGTCTTAGGTGTCTGAGGTGTG
>OLKM01002184.1:0-80663 GCA_900291075.1 Melanogrammus aeglefinus
TCGAATAAAACATTGAGGAGGTACCATGTCATTTTTTATCAAATAAACTACGGAGGTAAACTGTGTTTTGATAGGCCCTATAAGGGGTAACACTGTCGTTTTTTATCGAATAAAACATAAGGGGTAACACTGTCGTTTTATATCAGTCGTCATGAAAAAAAAAAAGGGGTAACACTGTCATTTTTATCAAATAAAACGTAAGTGGTACATTGTCGTTTTTTATCAAATAAAACATAAGTGGTAACACTGTCGTTTTTTATCAAATAAAACACAAGGGGTAACACTGTCGTATTTTTATCGGTCGTTATGAAAAAAAAACATACGGGGTTACACTCATTTTTAACAAAAAAAAAACACGTGGGGTAACCCTGCAGTTTTTTATCAAATAAAACAAAAGGGGTAACACTGTCGTTTTTTATCAAATAAAACATAAGGGTAACACTGTCGTTTTTTATCAAATAAAACATAAAGGGTAACACGATCGATATTTATCAAATAAAACATACGGGGTAACGCTGTCTTTTTTTTATCGGTCGTCATAAAAAAAAAAAAGGGGTTAAACTGTTATATTTTATCGGCCGTCATGGAAAAAAACAAAAGGGGAAATACTGTTGATTTATCAATTGAAACATAAGGGGTAACATCGTTGTTTTTTATCAAATCAAACAATGTCGATATTTATCAAAGAAAATATAAGGGGTAACGCTGTCGAGATTTTCTTAGGTCGTCATGAAAAAAAAGGGCTAACAATGTTGTTTTATCAAAAAAACATAATGGGTAACATTGTTGTTTTTTATCGGTCGTCATAAAAAACCCAAAAGAGCGGTCGTTCTTTATTGTTTGTCATGGAAAAAACATAAGGTGTAAATTTGTCGGTTTTTTATCGGTTGTCATGAAAAAAACCTAAGGGGCAACACTGTCTTCTTTTATCAAATAAAACATAAGGGGTAACACTGTCGTTTTTTATCAAATAAAACATAAGGGGTAAAACTGTCATTTCTTAAATGAAACATCTGGGGTAACACTATCAATGTTTATGGAAAAAAACATTAGGGGTAACACTGTCGTATTTTTATCAAATCATACAATGTCGATATTTATTAAATAAAACATAAGGGGTAACGCTGTGTTTTTTTTTCGGTCGTCATGAAAAAAAAAGGGCCAGCAAGTGGTTTTATCAAAAAAAACATAAGGGGAAACACTGTTGATTTATCAATTGAAACATAAGGGGTAACACTGTCATTTTTTATCAGATTAAACATAAGAGGTAACACTGTCGTTTTTTATCAAATAAAACATAAGGGGTAACGCTGTCGTTTTTTATCAAATCAAACATAAGGGGTAACACTATCGATATTTATGACAAAAAACATAAGGGGTAACACTCGTATTTTTATCGGTCGTCATCAAAAAAAACATAAGGGGTAACACTGTCGTTTTTTATCAAATAAAACATAAGGGGTAACACTGTCGTTTTTAATCAAATAAAACTTATGGGGTTACACTGTAATTTTTTTATCAAACAATGTCGACATTTATCAAATGCAACATAAGGGGTAACACTGTCATTTCTTATCATAGGAAACATATGGAGTAACACGATCGATGTTTATCAAATAAAACATATGGGGTAACGCTGTCTTTTTTTTATCGGTTGTCATAAAAAAAACATAACGGGGAACACTGTTGTATTTTATTGGTCGTCATGGAAAAAAACAAAAGGGGAAATACTGTTGATTTATCAATTGAAACATATGGGGTAACATTGTCGTTTTTTATCAAATCAAACAATGTCGATATTTATCAAATAAAATATAAGGGGTAACGCTGGTGGGGTTTTCTTAGGTCTTCATGAAAAAAAAGGGCTTACAATGTTGTTTTATCAAAAAAAACATAATGGGTAACATTGTTGTTTTTTATCGGTCGTCATGAAAAACACAAAAGAGTGGTCGTTCTTTATTGTTTGTCATGGAAAAAACATAAGGTGTAAAATTGTCGGGTTTTTATCAGTCGTCATGCAAAAAACATAAGGCGGAACACTGTTTTTTTTATCAAATAAAACATAAGTGGTAGCACTCGTTTTTTATCCAATAAAACATAAGGGATAACACTGTATTTTTTTTATCAAATCAAACAATGTCGATATTTATCAAATGCAACATAAGGGGTAACATTGTTGTTTTTTATCGGTCGTCATGAAAAACACAAAAGAGCGTTCGTTCTTTATTGTTTGTCATGGGAAAAACATAAGGGGCAACACTGTCTTTTTTTATCAAAAAAAACATAAGGGGTAACACTGTCGTTTTTTTATCAAATCATACAATGTCGATATTTATCAAAAAAAACATAAAGGGAAACACTTGATTTATCATTTGATACATATGGGGTAAGACTGTCGTTTTTTATTGGTTGTCATAAAAACAAACATAAGGGGTAAGACTGTCGTTTTTTTATCGGTCTTCATGAAAAAGAACATAAGGAGCAACACTGTAGTTTTCTATCAAATGAATCTTAAGTGGTAACACTAACTATTTATGAAATAAAACATAAGGGGTTACACTGTCAGTTTTAATTGGTGGTCCTGGCCAATGTCGTTTTTTTATTGGCCGTCATGAAAAAAAAATACGGGATAACACTGTTGTTTTATCAAATAAAACGTAAGGGGTAACTGTTGTTTTTTATCGTAATCATAAAAAAACATAAGGAGCAACACTGTTGTTTTTCTTTGTTCGTCATGAAAAAGATATAAGAGGTAACAATGTAGTTTTTGTCACTTGAATCCAAAGGGGTTACACACTGTCAGTTTTAATTGGTTGTCTTGGAAAAAACATAAGGGGTAAGCCTGTCGTGGTTTTTTTGGTTATCATTAAAAAAAACAAGAACGGTCGTTCTTTATTGGTCATCATGGAAAAAACATAAGGGGTAACATTGTTGTTTTTCATCGGTTTTCATGAAAAATTTATGTTTTATTTGATAAATAGACAGTGTTACCCCCTATGTTTTATTTGATAAATATCAACAGTGTTACTCGTGTTTTATTTGATCAAAAACGACTTTGTTACTCCTTGTTTTTTTCATGATGGCTGATAAAAAATGACAGTTACCCCTCTTGGTTTTTCATTACGACCAATAATAAACGAAAGTGTTAGGCCTTACGGTCTGTTTCATGACTGATGATAAACAACAGTGTTACCCCCTATGTTTTTTTCATGTCAACCGATAAAAGACGACAGACAACCCTTATGTCTACTTTGACAAATACACACGTGAACAAAATTGTTGGTACTGTTGAAACTGACAAAAGTAATAATAAATAAAAATGTACTGAAAATTAACCAATGAAAATCAGACATTGCTTTGGAATTGTGGTTCAACAGAATCATTTAAAAAAAAAAAAAACTAAACAGGCCTGGACAAAAATGATGGTACCCTTAACTTAATATTTTTTTGCACAACCTTTTGAGGCAATCACTGCAATCAAACGATTTTTCTAACTGTCTATGAGACTTTTGCACCTGTCAACAGGTATTTTGGCCCACTCTTCATTAGCAAACTGCTCCAATTGTCTCAGGTTTGAAGGGTGCCTTCTCCAGATGGCATGTTTCAGCTCCTCCCACAGATGTTCAATAGGATGTAGATCAGGGCTCATAGAAGGCCACTTCAGAATAGTCCAATGTCTTGCTCTCTGCCATTCTTGGGTGTTTTTAGCTGTGTGTTTTGGGTCATTATCTTGTTGGAGGACCCATGACCTGCAACTGAGACCAAGATTTCTGACACTAGTCAGCACATTTGTCTCCAGAATGCCTTGATAGTCATGAGATTTCATTGTACCCTGCACAGATTCAAGACACCCTGTGCCAGATGCAGCAAAGCAGCCCCAGAACATTACTGATTTCTTAGTATGCTTCATTTTTGCGCATTTAACATAGAGCTGATGTGCCTTCCCAAAAAGCTCCAGTTTTGTCTCATCTGTCCATAGGACATTCTCCCAGAAGCTTTGTGGCCCGTCAATATGCATTTTGGCAAATTCGAGTCTCGCTTTTTTTTGATTTGCTTTCAAATCAAAAATTAAATTGCTTTCAAGTCCACTTTAGCTCAAACAACGACGGATGGTGTGATCTGACACTGATGTACCTTGACCTTGGAGTTCACCTTTAATTTTTTTGGAGGTTGTTCTGGGCTTTGGTTACCATTCTTATTATCTGTCTTTTCATTTTGTCATCAATTTTCCTCCTGCGGCCACGTCCAGGGAGGTTGGCTACATTCCCATGGACCTTAAACTTTTCAATAATATGTGCAACTGTAGTCACAGGAACATCAAGCTGCTTGGAGATTGTCTTCTAGCCTTTACCTTTTACATTCTTACCTATAATTTTCTTTCTAATCTCCTGAGACAACTCTCTCCTTCGCTTCCTGTGGTCCATGTTCAGTGTGGAACACACCATGTCACGAAACAGCACAGTGACTACTTTTCACCCTTTAAATAGGCAGACTGACTGATTAGAAGTTTGAAGACACCTGTGATGCTAATTAGAGGACACACCTTAGTTTAACATTTCCCTATGGTCAAATTATTTTCAATCTTTTCTAGGGGTACCATCATTTTTGTCCAGGCCTGTTTATTTAGTTTGTTTTCTAAATGATTCTGTTGAAACACAATTCAAAAGCAATGTCTGATTTTCATTGGTTAATTTTCAGTAAATTTTTATTTATTATTACATTTGCCAGTTTCAAGTTATTTCAGTGACCATTGTGGGTTTTTCTTTCATTAACAGAGGGGTACCAACAATTTTGTCCACGTGTGTATCAACAGTGTTACCCCATGTATTTATTTGATAAAAAACGAGTTTTACCCCTTATGTTTATTTCCCGACGACCAATTAAAAATGACAGTGTTACCCCTTATGTTTTTTTTCATGATGAGCAAAGAAAATCAATAGTGTTGATTAATGCCTTAGACCTAGGTTTTTTCCTTGACGACCGATCAAAAATGACAGCGTTACCCCTTATGTTCTTTTTCATTACGACTGATAAAAAACGACAGAATTGCCCAGTTGGTGACGTTTCTGGTTTACTAGTGACGCACATGAACATGGCGGAACATGAACGTTTTAGTCAAGATACAACCATCATAACACATACTTTACTATTGATTGATGTTGTAACCGTCTGTTGGCATCGACTTTGCTTAGTTTTAAACGTTGTGTACTGGTAAACCAGCTCTAGATAAGGGCAAGTTTTGCCACTCATACAGTGGCAATACTGTATGTGCTTCTTATAAACAAAAGCAAAAGGACTTGAGACTGATCCTACTAAGTTCTGTTTAGTTCTGACTGGTTTTTATCGGATTAAAAAACCCTGCGGTGAAGAACTTTGAGATTCCCAATGCAGGTGGCTGTCAGTGTTGTCTCTAATCAGATGGGTCATCCACTCTCTCTTAGGACTCTAGGGGCAGTATTCCTCAGCAGCACAGAATGAATACACAAGAACAGTTCGTAAACTTTAATTAACAGCATTTCCTCCGACCCTACAATCTACCATAGGGATCCAACATTCAAACAGGTTTTACTGAGGCTCTCATTTGTTCACCAGTCAATCCTAGAACTGAACCAGGCACTTAATCCCTGACAGAATGCATGCTTTTGGGCCTTAAATGTTCTTGTCTGCTGCAGTAATGTTGTTGATGAATGTATTTTTTTATTTTAATTGGGGGTCCTGTCTGATGTCCTGTTTTTGATGCCCTGTTCTGATGTATTGTCTTCGATAATTGTAAATAGAGCGGTTTGGATGCAAGACAAATTTCAGACTTGCTCTGACAATAAAGTATTATCGTATCATATCGTATCATCATATTATCCGAACATAATCAGCCAACAACATCAAATGGTATCATTTATTGAAAATAAATCATAATTCGTCCACCTCGCAATATAGTTCCAAATGGTCGCCAAATGACACAGGCCAGCAAAGACTGGCGGCACATTGATACTAAAAAGGAATTGTTACGCGGTCGGACATAGTTGTTTCATACAAGGTATTTTACAACAACTTAGAGCCAATCTAAATAAAGGACTAAATTGTAATAATCACTGTTCATCTTCAGCATTCAATACACACGAGACGACAACCAATGTCAGCCTTTTGTCTGAGCCCATTCACTTGCTGTGCGTGTCACAGGGAACCTATCATTTTTAAATCCAAAAGACAGGTGGAAAAAATATATATACATATGTTTTAGAGGAATTTATACTTTTAAAGCACAGCTATTAATTAAATTAAAAGCAAGCAATGAATAAATGCAATATCGTCTGTTTATTTCTTGTTGGCGAGGAGATCATTTGAGCCTACACACAAAACAAAGAAAACAATTAACACCTTCTGCAGTGTATCGCTGCAGAACATTGATACACTGACTGTGAGGGTGCCACAGACATCTGCTGGTGCACTGGCTGTGCAGGAATGCCTAGTGGATTATACGCCATGTGTGGAGATGTAGCGGTGCAATGCAGAGTCCATACGCCGAGTGAGCAGGTGTCCCAGGTGGAGGCTGAGATGGAGTCTGATGGGCTAGTGGCTGCTGCATTGCTTGAACTGGGATCTGTGGTGGCTGATTGACGGAACCAGATTGATGGGAGCTTGTTGGAATGATGCATGATGTAATAGCAGCTGCCAATAACTGAGCTGCACTCTGAATGGTCGTAGTCATATTTCCCTTCCAGGTTTTGGCTGCTTACTGATGATTGGGAGCAGGATTGCTTCATCTAGCTGACAGGATATGATCCTGGCTTGATAACTTTCCCTTCCACCTACTTTGAAGCCTGCCTGTTCCCCTTTTTGCCGTGTCCGTCCATATGGAGCCCAAAGCAAGTTGTGTAGCTGATCTCTAGATGTGGCCGGCTCGGCATGACAGGACTGCAGCTGGTATGTGTTGGTACTCTCTATCGAGAGTGCCGAGAGGAACTTTGGAAGATAGCAATGATTGGGGGAGAGTCACTTCATAGGCTTGTAGTTGTGATGGGAGGTGTCTTCTCTGTTGCCCTGTCATGATGCTACCTTCTCCCTCTTTCTCTGCCATTTGGTCGCTGTGGGTGAAGCTTTCCGGTTTGAAGGACCAATGTTGAAAATTTAAGGATGTATGCGGACGATTTCTGAGGTTAGGTGGATTGCTCGATCCACAGCGGGTCTCTTGTAAGGAGTAGATGTAGGCAGAGATGGATGGTCTTCATGAAGTTTCAGGTGCATACAGGATAAGGAATCGAATGTGTGTGGTATCTGCAATATAACAGAAATAACCAGATATAAGTACATACAATAATTGGCTACAACAATAAAATACTTGATGATTTACAATGCTCCAAAGGAGCGCATATGTAAAGGCCGCGAGCCGAATGCAATCGCAGCTGTGACGTGAATCCACGGTAAAGTTGCACTTGAAAATACAGTTAGGTGGAACTTATTGAAACAGCATAAACATATAAATTAACATTAAATTAGCTGTACTGTTCTTATGAATAAACAACAAATAATAACTCAAGAACTTCCAAGAACGCAAACGCACACTTGCTCCATGTAACGACAGCTGGTGGAATGATTAAAAAAAGGTGAAACTAGATAGCGTCAATGTTTACGAAGGACCCTACCTTGTGGTAAGGGCGCATTATCGTCTGCCTGAAAGAATTAACAAAATCACACAAATAAATGGGCATTCGGAATACCGTGTTTGTTTGTTTTTTTGTTGGGTTAAATAACCAGAACGGTCTTTTGACAAAGTTTCTGTGTATTAATGTTAATTGTAACCTGTGAGGGTTTGAGCACTCTGTGCTGCTGTCACCTGGTTGGTTTTTGTTTGTTGTCCTTCCCTGGACTTCAGGACATCTACACTAGGCGTTGCCTGTCAAGGGCAAATACAATTTTAAAGGACTGTCATCACCCTGGCCATATAATGTTTCAATGGTTGCCCTCTGGAAAGAGGCTTAGTTCTCAAAAGGCCAGAACAGAAAGACTGAGAAGAAGTTTTTCCCCCAAGCCATACGGACAATGAATGCATAATTCCCCCCTCTTCATAAACTTTTTATTTTTTTTAATTTATTTAATCCAATCTTCTTACTTTTCAATTATTATTAAACTTTGCACAGCTGGGAGTTGCAGTCGCAATCCCCATTTCACTGCTTTTTGTTGCTCAAATTAAGCATGTGACAAATAAATACTTGAATCTTGAATCTTTTGTATGCGTAATTGTAATTGACTATGTTAATACCTATTTTGTTGTTGTAGCGGATCTTTTACTTTTCTGATTTAAATGGAAAGTAGCGTTAAATTCAATTTGATAGATAATTCTGCCTGGTAGCCGGGACTCAAAGAGAACACTTTATATACCCTGGCTGCCTATGCTACAACACACACACACACACACACACACACACACACACACACACACACACACACACACACACACACACACACACACACACACACACACACACACACACACACACACACACACACACACACACAAGGAAGAGCACACACTTTGGCTAGGCCTTTTTAGATTTAATCAGTAGTTTTTTGACTAGTGAGCCAACATATCCACAATGTGATTTTGACTAGTAGCATTTCTAAGTAAAGAGGTCTACAATTCATCATCAATCCTCACAAGTCAAAATGTGGATTTTTGTTACCAGCAACTAATTTCTTACAAGTGGACATGTTTATTGTAGTTTTATGTCACTTAATTACAGCTTTTGATATTGACTTATAGTCAACCTCAATAACAGTCGTCATATCTATAATTTCATTATGTTTATTTTAAACTATAATTAATGTCTACAACTCAATTCTCACCGGTCAAAATGTTAGTTTTATGTCACTTAATTACAGCTTTTGATATTGACTTATAGTCAACCTCAATAACAGTCGTCATATCTATAGTTTCATTATGTTTATTTTAAACTATAATTAATGTCTACAACTCAATTCTCACCGGTCAAAATGTTGATTAATGGTATCAACCATTCAGTTCTAGTTTGTGACAATGTTCATTGAGGACATCTACAATTGTTCCTACATGACAGATATTTATATTTAAATTCTGACTAGTCAAAATGAAATTAATACCATTAAATAAATTATTGATACGTCAGCTTGGAATTGTAACTTAAGTATTTCACTGAGGATATCTGGAATTGCATTTCAGATATCCTAAAATAAACCATTGGAACAAATTACATTCGTACAACAACAATTATATTTTAAATATCTACAATTCCTTTAATAACTAGTCAGAATTTAATTTCAGACCTCAGAAAAGGGATTTCCAGTTGTCAAAATGTCACTGTTAATATCTTCATTTGTGTACGCATACCAGAAATCAATATGGTAAATTGAGCTACAGTACATATCCGAAAAGAATACGTTATGCGGGCAACGATAACACGGCAGTTTCTGCATTTGATAAAAAAAATTATGTGGGCTCTATCTTCAACTCCTTCCACTCCAAAACAAGTTCATGGAGCCTGTTGCCATGCCGACATTTGTTGAATATTTATGAGGTCTGAATGTCGACTGGTGGCTCAATGATAATTGAATGATATAACGCCCAAGTATCCAAAATGTTTTTTTATTTGTCGGCTATATATCGAAAATGTAATTGTTCATATCTGAAATAACATTTCCACTCGTCATCATAATTTTTCATGTGTAAATGAATTGCCGATCTCCATAATCGTTATTCTTACTATTATAAAATACGATACTGATATCTATAGTTAATTATCTGTCAATCAGTTTTCACTCGTCTAAATAATAAATAAGTAGTTTCCATACTTGAAAATATATTTGGAAAATATCAAAATTGTTTTACAGATATCTTCAATTAACATTTCAAGTCAGCCCTACTGATTTAATGTTAAGACAGCTTGCCATACACACACACACACACACACACACACACACACACACACACACACACACACACACACACACACACACACACACACACACACAGAGACACACACACACACACATATCATGAACCATGATAACAGGCCCAACCTCCCCTCTCTGTCCACCGCCTCTCCCTCCCCGCCTCTCTCTCCTCTCCCTCTCCCACCCACCTCTCTCTCTCCTCTCCCTCCCCCACCCACCTCTCTCCCTCATCTCACTCCCCTACCTCTCTCTCGCCCCCTGAAGGAACGAGAGCACGGTGCAGCTCCAGCGCTACTTTGACACAGACAGCTACTGCCTGGTGCTGCCGCCAAACCTCAAGTCGGCCATTGCGGCCGTCACCTACATGAGTGAACAGCTGAAGAAACAGGACACGGGTGACTCGGTGAGGGGGAAGAGAGACAGGGCAGGGAGAGGGGGAGGGGGAGAGGTAGTGGGGTGTAGGTTGGGGAGTGGAGGTGAGGGGGCTGGAGAAAGGGAGGGGGAGAAGAGAAAGAGTTTTAAGTTTTTTGGGTAGCAACCCCAAAACACGCTGTATTGCAATAAATGATCACTATATGTGCCGTTCACTAAATAAATGTATATGGCTTTACATTGAAATGCATGAGAGATACAAGAAAGCCATTAAAAGAAAATAATGAAATGTGTGCATGTGTGTGTTTGTAGATCACAGGGGACTGGCAGTATATAGCCCTGGTGGTGGACCGGCTCTTCTTCTGGCTGTTTGTGGTCATCACAGGTCTGGGCACCCTGGCAATGTTTCTGGATGCCAGCTTCAACTTCACCCCAGACGAGCCCTTCCCATAGTCCCCACAAACACACACGCATGCAAACACACACATGCACTCAAACACACTAAATCATTCACACACACACACACACACACACACACACACACACACACACACACACACACACACACACACACACACACACACACACACACACACACACACACACACACACACACACACACACACACGCACAAACACACACAGCTGGATATGATAATCAATTATTTGCATTTTTCTATTCCTCTTCGGTGCTCTTCCAAGGCCACAAATTCTCACATTCTGTATTTATATCCCCACTGGTATGTTGCTAAATTGATGTCAAAAGTATTGTCTAGGTAAAAAAATAATATTGTGGACATGATTGATGCCAAAAGTATTTTCTGCATAAATCTAAACTGTAGGCATAGATGTGGAAATAATAATGATAATAATATTAATAAAAAAAAGCATTTATCTTACTAGTAAATTAAAAGGTTATGTTAAAAAAATTGACACAATTTAATAGCAATGTTTTTTTCTCCCTCATGTTACAGATTAAGACATTGTTGCAGTACGATTCTGTTTATCTCACGCTTAGGGTTTGGACGTCATGATGACATGGAGGTGGGGTTCAGGAAAGGGGGTGACTTTATGGGCCACCCAGACGGATGCTTCATTGGTGTGCGCTGTGCTGGACTCCCTGACTGGAGGCATGCACCTTGGCACAGTGTAAGGGTAAACATGAGGACTACCGAGCAGCCGGTGGAGGCTACAGCCTTGCCGAAGCCAGCTAATGATCTGGCGGAGCTCGACTTAGTCCAGAATCCACCTCTAGATCCATCTGCACCCACAGGGGAAAAAAAACAGAGCAATAAGGACATTGTTATACTGACACGGCAGTTTCTGCATTTGATAATTCTTTCATGTAGACTCTGCCATTTTCAACTTCTTCAACTCCAAAACAAGTTCATGGCACCTGTCACACACACGCACACACACACACATACACGCACACACACACACAAACGGACACTCACACACGGACACTCACACATGCACACTTTTAATCCTGATTGTATAATATGAGATGATTCCCAACCCTATATGTTTTTTTTTTACGCAGACAATACTTTTTGCATCAATTTGACTACTTACTCTGGTGTCCTTCCATGTCCGTAACACCGGTGTTGACCGGTACAGACGAGTTTATCAATGACTCGAGTCCTCAACCTTACAGGCCTCATTGTGTACAGTACGGAATTATGTGTTGTCTTTATTTTTGAATTGAAAGGTTAAAAAAATACACTTCTTGTGAAAGATCACATTACTGTTGTTATTATTTGTCTTGTGACTGTGACTGAGACGTTGTAGGAATGAGGGTTTCTAATTGTTTGTACTAGAGGATACAGGCCACTAGGCGGCAAAAACGTAGCAGACAAGCCTATACAGCTTCAAACTCAAGATCAAGGTGGTTACCTAATGGAGAAATAAGGTAAGCTTATATCCAGATGGAGCACAAGTTTTGGCTTACCGACAACCACACCCCGTGCATCATCGGCCTGGACCTGCCGGTCTGGGACCCGGTGGTCCCCGACCCGCTTGCAGGTGTGGTCGGGGACCATCGCCCAGACGCCTGCTGACGGAGACAGGCAGTCCCACCTGGGGAGAAGTCAGCGTCTTCACTATGTAGGCAGGGGCCCCTGCGTCCGACCGGTCGGTCAGGCCCCCTGAACGCTGAAAGGCTATGGGCCTGGTCCGGCCCATATTAACACAACACATGTGGTGCCCCTGGGCACTATTCCTCAACTATACCCCCCACCCCCCCCAACCCCAGCACGTGCTATCCCCCTGCCAAAAATATCAGACACAGGCAAGGGGATTTCTTAAATGTAATTTACTAACTTGTCCAGCTACATATACTATATGTAGGCATATGATCGGTGAACACATTAAAATGTCTCAATTCAAAATGTCTAATCAATTCAAACAGCACAGCACTCAATTCAAAATGTCAAAATGTTTTGTTTTTTTTACCAAAAAACTCGCCTCCACATAGAGGCGAGCATCTCAAACGGCATTTCGTACTTCACACACTGATCCCTCTGCGATGCCACATAAGAACGTTGTGACTCCAAAAGACGTTCTGAAATGTAAAGTTATGTCATGCTTTGGAAAGTCTCAGTAGTTGCCTTGAACCTGGTTAGTATGCTATCCCAAACATTTGTCATAATATCGGTCTCCTATTTATCAGGTTGAGGGTTTGCGCATTTGCTCGCACTTTTGGACCAACTAAATTCTGACAGATTGGGGATGGGGAGTGAATGTGGTCATCTTGATTTATTTATTATTATTATTATTATTATTATTATTATTATTATTATTATTATTGTTATTATTGTGAAATTAATATTCACAAACGATTAACAAGTATGGAATTTTAACAATTACAACTGAATACCGGTAATATAAAATATATATATATTTGTTTTTTTCTTTTAAAGCTTTCTTTTCATGTGGTTCCCTACATGAAATGTGGGGCAATTAGCTAGTAAACTGAGTGAATTAACACAAGCTAGCTAGACTATGATACACTTTAACCAACCAATTAACTTCAATAAAGTACGCTAACATCTTAAAGAGAGGGCAGGCAATTTGGTGTAAACTAGATTTTGAAAGTATCCAACAGAGAAATCCCATCCTTTCCTGAAGGCCTCCATTTAAAGTGGTCTTACTCATTTTGCTGCAAGCCACGCTTTAATTGGTGGCATGCCTGGCATCTTATAATTATATGATAATGCAGCCAAAACACATTCATAGACCTACGACTGCAAGCAGTTACACAAGGTATTCACTGCCCACACCCCGCCTTTCCCAGTGTCCGCCCTTTTAAAGCGAGTCACGGTTGTAGTCATTACTCCTAGACAAAACTATGCCTCCGGCAGAAAGAGTCCATGTTATCTCTCACACACAGAATCGCACACACGCGTGCCCACACACACACAGGCACAAACAAACACAGTTGATGGTATGTTTGCAAATTGCAATATATTTGAATTTACCATAAGTCTGCAATTTTTTACACATATTACACACAAATAAGATTTGGGCTGAATGGGCTAATTCCAGGCCTGCTACAGCCCCAGATGTCAGATTTATTTTTTTTTTGTCAGGGCATTTGATATATTGCTGGTTTTCGTTAGAGCTCACCATTCAAACAATTAAAAAAATGCTGTAATATTATCGTATAAGTGGACTTTACTGAAGTTTTATTTGTATATTGGGTTCTCAAACTGGTTTGTAGTGGTAGATACAAGTCAAGTCACTAGGGGGAAGCAACGCAACATAAAAGTTTGTTCCAAGTCCCACAGGAGGTGAACTCTGGCCACTGTTTTATAAAGTGCAAAGATGGAAAGTGTTATGATCGTGCCTTTTTCATTTATTTTATCTAAAGTTTTTATTGAAGCACAGTGTTTCACATACTCGTCTTTGTGATTTTCCTGACAATATTTCTTCTTGAGGAATATCGATGATATCTATTGTATTGACTGTATTGCGTTAGCCTAGAAGGGGAAGCACCATTCGGCCGTTCTTGAACAAAAAGCATCAGCCATACAACTTCAATGCACAAACAAGCAATTATTTAGCTATTATCTGCTTCAGCTTCAAATGAGTTCCTAACCAGCAAAATCAACCTTTAAAAAAAAAAGGCAATTTTATTGTTATTTTGCTGTAAAAGCATTGTAGAACCATTTCATTGCAGGAAATCCAGTTATCCACCTGTTAGAAATGATGACGGGGTCAGATTATGAAATTCAGGAAATAGGCTACTTTTCCATAAATCATTGACCCCGTCATACCCGGAATTATATTAGTTCCAATTAAGAATACTTACCAATTATATTTGCTGCATGGGCCCTTAGCTAGATGCCTGCTGCCTTTGAGGATTGGGCCGTTAGCTTGATGCCTGCTGTCTTTGAGGTTGCTTTGTGTTACTTGGTTCCTGCTGCTGCTTGCCTCCGTAGCTTGCTGTCTGCTGTTGCTCACCGCCGTAGCTTGGTGCCTGCTACTGCTGATGGCCGCCGTAGCTTGGAGCCTGCTTGCCCCGTAGCTTGGCACCTGCTGCTGGCGAACGCTGAAGCTTGGTGCCATGCTGCTGATGCCTGCCTCAATAGCTTAGCGCTTGCTGCTGGTGGCCGACGTGGCTTGGCGCCTGCTGCTGACCTTCGTGGCTTGGCGCCTACTGCTGGTGGTGGCCGACGTGGCTTGGAGCCTGCTGCTACTATCCTCTGTGACTTGACGCCTGCTGCTGCTTGCCTCCGTGACTTGGAGCCTGGTTCTGTAGGTGGCCGACGTAGCCTGGAGCCTGCTGCTGCTGCTGCTGCTGCTGATCTTGCTTGAAGCCATCTTGCAAGGCTTCACGTTATGCCCTGGTGGCCATACCACAGTGACGCACACCACACTTGATGCATGGTAGACGGTGATAGACCGATGGTTCATCCACCTGCAGGCGAACAGTCTTTGGCTTTTTTGCTTTGGAAGGTTCCTCAGTAATTGAAATAATCTCGAAGTATCCGAGCGGCAGCCATGATAAAAGCTGTTTGAATGCTTCCTTACTGATCTCCTTTATCATAGGTTACAATTGACCATCCTTTATGTGAAGAAAGGAGCTAATGCCGTCCAACAATTCCTTGCGCCAGGAACATTTAGAGCCTAGGACTGTAGAGTACCTTCTTTTAGCTTTTTGCAAAGACATGTGTTTTTCTATAACAAGCTTTATCTAGCCCATTTGTATCGGATGGTGTTTGCCACACAATTGCATCTGCCGCCGGTTACGGCGTTGCCCAACTCTGATACTCTTGCCGACTGCTGCATGGCACAGCATTGTTGATTTGTCGTCATTTTCATGGGGTTTTCTTTTTAAATGTGTTAGTATGTTAGTGCTAAGGGAGCATGTTTTAATAAAACCTGAGGTTCTTGCCTTCTTGTCATTTATTTCATGTTTCCCTGTGCAACAGAGATATATATATAAAATACATGTTGTTATGTCATTTATTTCATGTTTCCCTGTGCAACAGAGATATATATATCCTAGAATAACAAAGGTTTTTATAGGCGTTTTTATCAGCCGTTTTAGGATTAAATGGGCTAGCATGTGTGTACTGAATGCCATGCAATCATCGTTGCCTGCTGTGCAGAAAGCACTGCTTACTTACCCTAACCCGAGCACGGTGCTCGGCGCCAGGCCTTCTGACTGCCGCTGTCATCGGTTGCCTCTACAATGGTAATGAACCGGCATCATGCTACTCACTCCGTCCTTTTTTGATTTAGACATTGTTTAACATTGCAGAAAAAGATCTGGTTACAGTTGAGAAAGTAGATCTTTATTTGTACGCAATTATTTATTTTTTTTCAGTTTAACAAAAACATTTTATCACAATAAATTAAGAATAATCTGCACTGATGAGATTTAGATTAAAGGAAAACTGATATATCATAGACAACTCAGCCTAATATACTCTATTTAAAGGGATTTTAAGAAGAAAAAGGTATAAGGTATGGAATTATTATGCAATTCATAGAATACATATGAATTCTAATTCACTTATAACTATAATAGCAATTGCAGAACTAATAGAGCACTCAATTTCTATCATTTCCACATTGCTTTGATGGATTACGAAGAGTAACCGTACCCGGCCATGCAGGGTGAGACTGGTGGTCTAAGCAGGACTGGCTCATAACTAACAACTAACTCATTGGAGACTACAACTACACCAAATAAATGTACTGACATGGCAGGTAAATTCTTTGCAGGCTCAGAGAGAAAAACAGATCACCCAAACCGGGGCAATGCAAGATGTAAAAGAGGTATCATTTTGGTGCAATTTCTTAGAAATCCCAAAGCCATCAGTCAGTTATTAGAGAGTTAAATCTTGAACATTGGTTTCAAGTTAACTGCACCTGCCTCTTTATGAACCAACTGAAATATCTGGTATTTAGGTAAAGGTTTAGAGAATCTATCTTAACAGTCGATATAAGGGGTGATCAATTACTCTCAATGGCGGAGAGAAATGTTTGCAGGTAGCAGAGGACAAGGATGTTTTTTTGGTTTGGGTTCAATATCTTGTCCTCTTCTGCTCTCTATTTGCAACTCTCGAATCATATATCTACAGCAGCTTCAACTCAAAAAGGTGGCCAAACAATATATGATTATGAGGGATATAAAATTGGGTTAAAGAAATAACTTAACATAGAAACGCAACAGACAGTTCAAAGGGAGACAGTTATATTCATTAGTTTCACCGTAACTGACAAAATCCGGTCAATATCCTGTTCGCTGTGGGAGGGTCTTTCAGGTCTCTCGAGTCCATGCAAAGCCTTTGTCCATTCATTCCGTGTAACACTGCGGTAAGATAAGCTAAACAATAATGGCTATTCGATGATCTGATTGATAATTGTTATTTATTCTATAATATATAATAATGATTTTGAAGGAAGAAACATGTGAGCAAGTGAGTAGTGAGTGAGTTCATGGCGCGAGAGAGTGAATGATTGAATGAGTGAATGAGTGAATGCATGGTTGATTCAATGAGTGAGCGTTTTGCAGTGACCTATCCATACAAGGTTGGACAGTTAGAGGTTGAAAAGATCACAGAGGAGCGAGGTTGTCGTTTACGTTCAGCTCTCGTCTCTTGTAGTGTCGAGCAGGGCCCTGTGAGGTCAAATACATTAAATAAACAGTAGATGCGAAGGAATAACCATCATTTACCATCTCAGAAAATGTTGACGACGGTCATACCCAGTGTGCGAAATACCCGTCAATATTCGGGGGGTCCACATCCCCCGATTGTTGCGCAATACCCATCTAAATTATCTCAATATGCAGTAGGCCTATAACATTACTATATTTCATGGATGCAAGCAATACTTCTATAGCCTACATGACAACACACACACGCACACAACAATTGTTGACAATCAGATATGCTATAGTAGCCTATTCGTAAAGAAACACTTTAGCCAATGCAACCTCCTATGTCAGTACTGACATAGGAGGTTGCATTGGCTAAAGTTGTCTGGATGCGCTCTGTTTTATAACAAGGAGAGTCAAAGTTGTGCATTACAATGAAAACACGACAATAATTGGCACCAATATGGCACAGTTAGAACTTGAAGAGCAATCAACAACTGAATAAATGCCACGTATAGCCTATCGGAGACTGCCACGCAATCAGTGCACTTGCGAATGAAAGCCTGCAACATGACCGATCGTGTGACATTATTTAACCATCCATCTACAGCAAATATGATCAGACAGATACATCATTTAACACATACACAAAGCACATTCGTCCAACCACAGCGGATGCTGACAACATTTTACACAACAAGCCAAACCTCACCATGGCAGGTGCGCTCTCGCTCTCTCACTCTCTCTCTCTCTCTCTCTCTCTCTCTCTCTCTCTCTCTCTCTCCTCTCTCTCTCTCCTCTCTCCCCCCCTCCCTCTCTCTCTCCCCCCCCTCCCTCTCTCTCTCTCTCTCTCTCTCTCTCTCTCTCTCTCTCTCTCTCTCTCTCTCTCTCTCTCTCTCTCTCTCTCTCTCTCCCTCTCTCTCTCTCTCTCTCTCTCTCTCTCTCTCTCTCTCTCTCTCTCTCTCTCTCTCTCTCTCTCTCTCTCTCTCTCTCTCTCTCTCGCTCTCTCTCTCTCTCTCTCTCTCTCTCTCTCTCTCTCTCTCTCTCTCTCTCTCTTTCGCGCACGCGCTCTCTCTCTCTCGCACGCAAGTTAACAATTAGGCCTACTCCAACTTGCAAGGCTAGGCTGCTTCACTAAGACCACAACTAACCACAACGCCTTCATAACCATGCAGTATGCCGCAACCAGAAAGAACATGCATGCACACAGTCGCACACACTCATCCAATGCACAGTGCACCCTATATGTCCCAGTTCTATCACAACAATGTGACAACAGTCACTGCAAAGATTTAAAAGATAGCGTCTTACCTTGAGTTACAATAGACCCGAAGTGTGTGAGTGATACACTATGGTTTAGCTTTCGCTTACTAAACGTTTTTACTATGACTTTTCAACATTACGTCTTTCTTCTGTTTGGCGAACATGGCTAATTTGCATACGCACATAGGACTCCGCTTGGCCAAAAAATAACATTTGTCAATAAATGTTTTCAATTCTGAATACTGGACATGGTGAGCTTAAAAACTTTATAAGTGACCATGACTGACGATAAAATATATAGGCTACATATTTTTTTGGACAAAATTTGAGAGCCCCCTAAAACGTTGCTTTTGAGGCTTTCAGGGGGTCTCATTGGTATATCGGAGGGGTCAAGCCCCCCCAGACCCCCCCGTATTTTGCACACTGGTCATACCACTATTCAATCAGACAGACCAGTAGCATAGCCCAGTTCTGCTATTACAGTCTGCTGAGTCAGTATGTTGTCCTCATCAAAACAATATTTTTACTTTCTGTTGAACTTTAGTGAATAGCCTAGTGTTCATTAAAACAATCAACATCACATACCTTTTACATACCGTCAACTTTCATGTAGGCTCCAGAAAACCCCGGAAAAGTGATATTGTAATAATTCAGTATTCCTAACCTATCTGATGGTGAGTCACTGTATGCTGCTACGGTGGAGGCTGCAAGGTAGGAAGGACTTTTGCTAGGAATTGACGTGGATTGTTCCTCCTGTTTGATAACTACAATGTGAAGTAAAATATATTTAGCAAGTGCAACTTAAGGATAATATATTGATAGCGAAAATTAAGGCAGGGGATACTAACAAACTAACGGACAACAAGTTCATAACTTGCCTCGGTGAAATCACCAAACACAAATACTGTTTATAGTCATGGTTTATGAACATAGTGAGCCTCACTATGTCCTTACACCAAACCCAAACACTGAATGTCGTCATGCTTTATGAACGTTTTAGAATGCTAACAAACGGTTTAGTAGTTTTTTCTAGCTATTTTCGAAGATAGAATATGTAACCCTATTAAACCTATTAGGTCTGTATAAATTTATTTACACATAGGCCTATATACAGTATGTCAAAAAGATAGGATTTTATTCTCTTAATAACAGTCTTATTTCAGTTACAGGGACAAATCGGCATTGATATGTTGACGATTATAAAATACATATAAGCACACACTGGGTTCACTTGACCTTTTAAATAATTTACTTTTAGTTGGATCAAGTTGTAGTCTTGCTGTCAGTATTTCACAGCTTACAAGTGACAGGGAGGGAATATTAATTAATAATAAATGTTGAAATAAATAACAATAATAATAATATGTTTTTTTTATTGATTTCATATATTTCACTGAATAGTGAAATAGTTATCTAAGAGTTATAATAAGCATTCAATTCATTGTCATACTTTTTGAACAGGCTACATCAATTGGCCCATAATATCATTATTAGAGGTTTACAGGGACAAATTCCAAGGCTTTTCCCTTAATAAAAACTGGATACTGTGCAAGATACTGCAGGTAAGCACTCGACTTGACTTGCCATGCCTTGAAATGGTATTTGACTTGACTTGGCTTTTCCAAGAAAAATGACTGGAACTCTTACAAGCTATGTCAAACACAGCGGGGGAAAGCCACCACGTGTTCCGTGACAACACCTCAAAGACGGGACGACAGAGGGAGGTCTTTGGGGTGAGGCGCCATCCCCTCTGTTTGCCTGTGCAACACTTTTCAAGAGGAGACCAGAGGGAGGGCAAACGCTGTTGGCAAGCCATGTTTTATTGCTCACGCCTCTGTGCCTCCCAAAGGCCCCTAAAAGGATTTAAATCATTGAGTTTGGAGCCCTCCTCTTGCTCACTTCAATCAAACACACCCTGTGTGTGTGTGTGTGTGTGTGTGTGTGTGTGTGTGTGTGTGTGTGTGTGTGTGTGTGTGTGTGTGTGTGTGTGTGTGTGTGTGTGTGTGTGTGTGTGTGTGTGTGTGTGTGTGTGTGTGTGTGTGTGTGTGTGTGTGTGTGTGTGTGTTTTCTATGACACCTCTGAGTACAGAGCTTTGTCTGTGTTCTTGTTTTGGCCGACTGCTTTTTTTTTCATCCCAATCCCCTGGTGCGTTTTTACAGCAGCTTAACCAAATAAGACACATTTGTAGTAGCAACTGTAGTGTGTGTGTGTGTGTGTGTGTGTGTGTGTGTGTGTGTGTGTGTGTGTGTGTGTGTGTGTGTGTGTGTGTGTGTGTGTGTGTGTGTGTGTGTGTGTGTGTGTGTGTGTGTGTGTGTGTGTGTGTGTGTGCGTGTGGAAGAGAATGTTTGTGCGCGTCTGTTGGGCTAATGGTAAAAAAGTAGGTGTCCTTTGTTTGTAACGAATAACTCTGAGACTTTCCGGAATTGTGGCCTCTCGGAAACCATCCCATAAATCTGGTAACCAGTGGCAACACCTGTGATGGCTCCTACCGGGAGACATCTTTGTTTTGTCTTCCTCCCTGAACAAGACACACCCTATTCCTTTTTGAATTCTACGTTAGCCCGTTGTGGTCTGTCTTCGTTTTCAGTTCTTCTTCTTCACCACCTTCCTCTCCTTCCTCTTCTTTTCCCCCAGTGCCCCGACCTTCAGTCATCCAACTGCCATTCCCTCCTCTCTCTCTTCCTCCTCCTCATCAACCCCATCTTCCTCCTCCCGCCAACACTATATCAAAGTGACGCCACATTCCTGGAGCTACAGTACTTAGGAGTCACTGCCCCCCCTGGCTACAATGACCGCCTCTGTGCCCCGTAGCGGCCTTAGAAGAAATGGGGATGGAGGGGGGGGATAAAGAACAAGAAATGCGAAAATCTTGCCCCTCACCCCCCACCTCCCCCAAAAAACAACCCAATTTAAGTCCAGAGATGGAGGAGAAGGTGTGTGTGTGTGTGCGTGTGCGTGTGCGTGCGTGTGTGTGTGTGTGTGTGTGTTGTGTTCAAACCTCGATGTAGGCCTTCTACCTGGAGGCACTCCTGAGCAAATGGCCCTAAAGGCTACCTGCTCATTGATATGTATTTACAAAACACCATACACCCACAGTGCACATACATAAACATGCACGTTGCTTCTATAAAAGCTGCTGCTAAAATGAATAATGGCCTTCCCAGTTCCTCCCAAAGCCTCCTTATTATAAGCTCCCAGCAGCAGTTGTTGTAGTCAGTTTCCCCGTTAGGTTAATGTGGAACAAAAGGTTCATGGTGGATGGGGGCGGGGGGAGGGGGGTGTCCATTGTTGGATATTGGCTGTCCTTGCTCCTAGTACTGGACAGCAGTATTCTGCCCCGGTTTTCAAGTAACATTTCCAGGGCCTGTGGTTCCCGGGCACAATAGTGGGCATTGTCCCCCCGGCTTCGCTCCGACACCCCAGGAAGCCGGGACCTCGGCTGGCATGGCTAACTCACCTAATAAGCCCAAACTATTGTTGTGTGTTGTGTGTGTGCTACAATCAACGACAATAAGGGCTTCAATGTACTTAATCCTTGATCGGAAATTACTTGCAGAGATTGTAAATCGGATTGGGGGGGGGGGGGGGGTACCTTCCTGTAAGAATTGGTCGGATATTAACTCTTAGGAACAAGCAGAGTTGGGGATTCTGCAGTTTTAAACACATGTCACCAATCAGGTACCTGTGGCTGCAGTGGCGATGTATAAGTCCATTAGTTAGTTAGCCAGTTAGCTCCTATCCCAAAGATATTGGTATCGAAGACTCATCTTGTTTTAACTGCTATCTGAAACTTATGATGCTAAAAATGCTTTGTATGAATACAGACAAGTAACGTGTATTTGTATTATAATTTTGAACAATACATGTCCAAAGACAACAGCAACAATGCCTCTCCAGCCAATAAGACTGTGATTTGATATGGTGTCAATCACCTTCCAAGTGGACAGCAGTGTGCCAGTGGTCAAAGGTGTGATCGTGTGGTCCTCTTACTTCGCCTCTCACAATGTCTGTTAATCGAATTTAAATTAATTTAAAAAAATAATGAATTGTAGTAATAAAAAGTACAGTAAAATAAATAAAGATTTGATCAAATCTTAGGATCAAATATAATCAAATTAATCATTAAACAACGATTAATAACTACAGAATTGCTTCAAAAATCTAAAACCCACCAGAAAAAAGAAACAGGCTATGGATTGCGTAATCGTTACAACCTGTTGCTCCACTGGAGGGCGAAGGGGGGAACTGGTTTGGACGTCGGTCCCCCCTCCTCAAATAAAACCAGCCTGGTGTAGTGGAGGCAGAGCAGCTCTTAATTTAACTCAATGCATCAGCAAGCATGACAAACACCCACTTCTCTGCACATCGCCAAGACCCCCGGTTGCGCATACCCATTTCACAAGACCCCAGCTACAGACGGACCAATACCGCCGGTTAAAACGGGTGGGATCACTTTTACTGCGTGACAAACACATTGAAATAAAAAAGAAAACTGTATTTATTGGTGAAACAATCCCAAGGACCTCGGATAAAGCGCGTCCGCGTCGAGGATCGTGCGTATTCGTTTTAGTACCATTTGAAGTAGGCCTAGGCTACCATTTTTTGCAGAAGATGGCCAATTCGGGGATCCAGCTGTTGGGGTTCGTCAGTTCACTCATCGGGTTGGTGGGCCTGATCATGGGAACTATTCTGCCCCAGTGGAAGATGTCTGCGTACATCGGCGACAACATCATCACGGCGGTGGCCATGTACCAGGGGCTGTGGATGTCGTGCGCGTTTCAGAGCACCGGACAACTCCAGTGCAAGATCTACGACTCGATCCTGCAACTGGACAGTAAGTAATCACCTCAATCGTACATTGTTTTTCGTGTTTTGTTTGATCCAGTGCACTTTATAAGCGCAATAGCGGAGTAATTACGCGGCAAATGTGGCGTTACGTCTCCAAATGGAGTGCGTGGAGATTATCTTAAAAAACTATTTTGAATCTATTTAACAAAGCAGTGGTTATTGTTATTTGACGGTCATATGTAAACACAAGTGATTACTACCGTTGTCCCCAGCAATGGAGAATTTTGTTTCTGATAGACCTAGCCCACTGGCGAATCAATTAAAAAAGAAGAGGTTGATACATCTAATACAGCTAGGCTATTTATTAAAGATTAGTTTGAAAAACGATATACTGCACAATATTATACAGTGACATTAAAACAGTGTGTGGGACAACGGTGGAGATCACTTGTTTTTAAAGATGAAACAAATAACCTCTGATATGTAAAATAGATTCACAATAGTTTATAAGATACAGTTGCGCTGTGAACCACTCTTCACATCATGTGTCACGTTTTCAACAAAACGGTGGAAAGTCACCAGATTGGTCCTGAAATGCATCCATTTCGTTGATAAAACGTTCCACCTCGTTAGCAAACATTCGTTTAATTAACTTAACTTAACTATGTCACAACCCGATTTCAGAAATACGCGCGAAGAGCGTCCGTCTATCTCCTCACCATTCATTGTACCTCATATTGCATCAGGAGTGCGTCGACAGACACACAGACAGACACACACACACACACACACACACACACACACACACACACACACACACACACACACACACACACACACACACACACACACACACACACACACACACACACACGTTTTGTTGTTTGGACAGGGAAGGGACTGGACAGTACTGGCAGAGACTGGTTCTAGAGGTGTGTGTGTGTGTGTGTGTGTGTGTGTGTGTGTGTGTGTGTGTGTGTGTGTGTGTGTGTGTGTGTGTGTGTTGTGTGTGGTGTGTGTGTGTGTGTGTGTGTGTGTGTGTGTGTGTGTGTGTGAGAGTCTCCTGACAATAGCCCCATGCCTCTTGAACATCAGTAGAGAGACAGAGAAACAGAGAGGGAGAGAGAGAGGGAGAAATGAAGATTGATAGAAAGAGAGCAAGCAAAGGTCACCAAGAAGGCATGGATTTTGGTTTGTTTGTGTGTGTGTGTGTGTGTGTGTGTGTGTGTGTGTGTGTGTGTGTGTGTGTGTGTGTGTGTGTGTGTGTGTGTGTGTGTGTGTGTGTGTGTGTGTGTGTATTCATGTTTATTCAAAGGCGCTCACTTCTAGGAAAAGCCCACATTAAAGTATGTTGCTAACGTGAATGCAACGACCATCATTAGGGGGGAACATAAATTCTCTGTGGTAAATCTGCCTCTGGTTATTCACCGAGAGGGAATCTGACTTCTCCTAGTTTCACCCCCCCCCCCCCCCCCCTGTCTTTGTCTAGTAGTCAGATTTACAACGTGCGGCACTGTATATTCTTTGTTCTATTTCGCAATGTACGTTTTACAGGAAAGTTTTTTTGAGGATTTAGAACTACTCAAAACAATTGCCTCCTTTGTTATGTTCAACATCAATGCTCAAGGACGCCCACAGGTTAGATGGCGATCAGGCTGTAGAATCTAGTACCCGTCAGCCGGGCCTGTCGAACGCCCCCGCCGCCACCATTACATTACTCTTCTATTCCCCAGGCGCCCTGCAGGCCACACGCGCGCTAATGATCGTGGGGATCGTGGTGTCCATCGCCGGGCTGGCCGTGGCCTGCATGGGCATGAAGTGCACCACCTGTGGGGCAGGAGATCGCATACGCAAGGCTCGCATCGCCATGGTGGGAGGCATCATCCTGCTGTTGGGAGGTGAGGACCGCAGCTTCCATCCGTGTCTAATTCAGCACTTGTATCTAACATGATGCATTTCCTTTAGTAGCAGGTATTGGGTTATCTCGGTATGGGACGGCTATGGTAGGCTGCAGAGATTGAGGGGCTCGGAGTCAAACACCTTAACTAATACACTACATCATCCCTGTACTGTTTTGAAGAAATGCCAGTTCCAGGATAAAAACATCTCAAGTCTTTTGAGACCGAAAATCTACAACCTTTCGAAACATTTGCAGAGAGAGGGACAGTTATTTTGTCTTAAACCAAAAAGCAGAACGGGAAAATAAGGAATATTCACTTGGATGAAACCGTAAGCTGATCTTCCACACAAAACTTAATAAGTAAACCACCTGCTTTGAGCTGAAGAACATTCTAAAGCATCCATAACAAGGGCACCATTGGTTAAAGCTAATCGTGACGGTAATTTAGCGGCCCCTAGTGGCTGTAAAAAGGCACAAGCACATTCGTTTTCTCCCATAGGCTCATTAACTAACTACTGTTCCCGATTTTAACAGGTCTGTGTTGCATTGTGGCATGCTCCTGGTTTGCCCACAACGTCATCCGAGCCTTTTACAACCCCTACACTCCCATCAACACCAAGTGAGTAAAACTCAGACCCAGATCTCGTCAGAGCCCCTACATTTTGTCCAGTTATTTTAGTATTATTTGAATCCAACGACTTAGACCTGATCACGGTCATCCATCACACAATGTGCATAATGTGCCCAGGCCTCTAGTGAGCGGGAGGAGGAAAACGGCTTCTGATTGTTCTGTTTTTTTCTCCATCACGTGCAGATTTGAGTTTGGCACCGCCATCTTCATCGCATGGGGCGGCTCTCTGCTGGACGTCCTGGGCGGTGCCATGCTGGCTGCTTCCTGTCCCAGGGGGAAGCACGTGGCCAAGTACCCGTCTGCGGTGGCAGCGGCGGCGGCCCGATCAGGCCCACCCAGTGTCAGCAACAAGGAGTACGTCTGAAAGCAGTGCCAGCCGGTTTCCGAGGTCAACGGCCGATCCGTACTACAGAACCTGGGGGAAAGATCTTCCAGAGGAGGATCGTGTTTTGAATTTCAATTTGGGCGGGAGCAGTTATGGATCGAGGGGGGAGATAACGCCTAAAAATATATATTTTATTTTCCCCTTCAAGAGCATTTCCCGCATTTATCAGTGCTATCAATTGTTTCTTATCCCAGTGTATGTCTTCCTCGGTGTCACTCATTCACAACATTCCACATTTGTTTACACATAGTCTTCACCAATGCATTATAATTACACCACCTTATTTAATGTCAGGCCCTTGTCGAACATTTTTCTTCACTTTTGTATTATTTGCAACCATACCGGTGGATAATGGCCAACTCTTGCACATCGCTGTTAGGATAATATCATCCATTACGTAATCTGTTTAATTGAAAGCAATCAATTTCAATTTGGTGCTTAGTAGCCTCACTCAGGGTGGACAACTACATTCCCCTGACAGAGATAGACTGGTCATTTATCACTATAATGTTTTATATGAGCTGCACGGCAGCTGTGAAATAGAGCTAGTTGTTAGCTAGGTGTGATTTGGCACTCCTAGTGCTCCGCGTATAAACGCCCAGCAGCTTGCTTCTACAACGTTAACCCTGTGCCACATAGTGCTCTTCATACCACTCTGCTATAATCCCTGCTCCGATATGAAATACTTTTTAATGTAGTCACCGTTCTCTTTTGAGAGTGTGTATGTGTATAAGTCAAATATACCACTGAGCTATACTTAAAAGAGAAGTGTAACGTAGTTTGGCTCTATACTGGTATCCATTTTCAGACAGATACCCTTGAATTTGATGTTATTCCAAGTTCGGAAAAACTTGTATAATTAGCAAATAAAGAATTAAGTGACTGGTAAAATGTACAAAAATGTAGTCAACTAATGCACATTTCTTCAAATACAGTTATGCTTTTGTGCTTTCTGTCATTTGAAAATCCTCACATAGCCTATTAACTCCTTTTTCTTAGCATATATAACTGGCCATTGCATAAAACCATTTTGGTAAAACAGATTGAAAAGATAAAAATTTACAAACTGCCTCTGCTAAATGACATAGTATGAAGTCTGGTTCATTAATGGTTTTGAAGTTGTCGACAGTTGCATTCTCACAAGGATTGAAAAGCAGTAGGTTTTATTTTAGTTTTTTTAAATTAAATCTTGTGTTTTGACCAGTGTCTTTTATTTGATTCTTTATGCAAGACTTCCAAATTTTTGAAGGAATAATAAACAGCTAATATGAGTCCACATGATAGCACAATGAATACATGGTTCTTAAATCAATGTGTCAATAGTCTAAGAATATTTCTCAAAGAACCATCATTTATTACCCAGGATGCATTGCAAAAACTACCTTTTCATGCAAATGGTAATTTAGACAGCCCAAAGAAACACAAGTCAGTGTCAAAACAGATCAATACAAAACTTTCAACACACACACACACACACACACACACACACACACACACACACACACACACACACACACACACACACACACACACACACACACACACACACACACACACACACACACACACACACACACACACACACACACACACAAAAAGGCGTCATCATCACTGGGTCTTTGTGTAAGGTCACACCTCCCAGCCTCTTTAAAAATAAAGTCAGTGCGCTGCTCATCCGAAAATCGTTATAAATCTCATTCTTCTACCAGCTGGAGTCAAATGGTAGTCTTCAAAATAACGCCCTCCTGAACCACAAACGACCTTGAGTGTGTTAACAGAGTGGTTTCAAAATAGCCACAACATAGTAATGTAAAGATCTGTTAACCAATCAGTTGTCATGCAAGGTTGATAGCCATCAAAACCAATACAAAAAAATAATTAAACGTTAAGTTTTGGCAAATTACCTCATGCCACAAATAAGCCAAAACCATGCCACTCATACCTCGTTGCGAGTTGTGACATCATACCACCACTTCATCATTTCAGACAGCTAGTAGTCTCCGCAACAAAAATCTGTTTTCTAAATACTAGTGCATTGTCTCTTGGTTACAGTGTGGTTGTTTTTTCATGACTCAGACTTCATGCATAGATTTGTTAAACAGGCCTGGCATCGGGTAGGGATTCCCAGAGTGTGCATTGGATCCCAAAAACAAAAGAATCAGCCAATCCAATAGAAACACGGAACATTCCCTCAATACATGTACACCACAAAACTAAGACAAGTCAGCAGTACTTAATTCGATTTCAATCATTTCCCCTGAAGTAACGCTTTCAGATGAGGAGGCATTTTTCATCCAAAAAACAATAAATAAGGTTACAGTCGGTTGCTCACACGGCTCGGGTTGAGAGCAAAAAGAAAGCAGATAAGTGTACCTTTTCTCCAGTGGAAAAGGTACACATTAACCGCCCGCTCGCCACTCCCATAAACATCGACCCCCTAGCCATTCAGTAACCTTCAAAGAAACGAAGGCTGCTGATGGCGGCAGGGGGTCCCGCTCCTTTTCAGAATTTATCTTGTGCAACTAGTAGCCCTTTTTTTAGAAGCTCCAAAGGAATTAGCGGATAGCCCTGTGTCTTCATCTTGACCACAACGTACACCGTCTACTCTGGACAGCTCGTCTAAGGGCTGATACAGTCCAGCACCCGTGTGCAGTGAGAAACGCAGTTACAATTCATTCACAGTCTGACCAAATAGGTTAGCGCTATGTTCAATAAAAAAAGACTCCAGGTCTTCAATTTACAAGCATATTTTGCCACGTTGTGTGCCTTAGCTCCGGAAGTATTTCTCAATAGATCAGAAAAACTGTGAGAAGTCACTTGAAATCATTGAGACCAGGTGTTTGATGCAGAGGCGTTCACCTCTGGAAGATTTTTTCTTGTGTGTGGTGTTAAGACATACGCGATATGGATACAGTACTACGTCCGTTGTTATTCATCAGGTCTTCCAGGTCCTCGTCGTCCAAGTCCACTAAAGGGTGAAGAAAGGTCAGTTATTCTTAAAAAAATGGGTGCATTACTCTTTAAAGTATTTAACGATAATACAATACATTCATTATATATACTATGAATATACAAATATTACTATGATAATGTGGTTTATACAATGGAGGTCAGCATATAACAGAAATAAGATTTTGGTTGGAAGAAAGGAGGTTTAAAAAATAGCACTTCAATTTCTAATGTCAAACTCTAGACTCACACCTTTCTTTGATCGACCGATCTGCCCAAGCTTCGGGGCCCTCTGCCCCAACCTCTGGGGATTGGGCCCTCCATCGGGTCCGTTAACCTGAGGCCGGCCTGGGTTGAACTGTCCTGCCGGACCCCTTTGCTGGGGCGGACCGTGCGATGGGATGAGCTCGGGGATACCAGCAGATCCATACATCTCTGCCACTAAAGAAACCTGCGTTTCCCCGGACTGACCGCTAGAGGGCGTCAAAGCTGCGTCCGTTTCCCCGGACTGACCGCTAGAGGACGACAAAGCGGCGTTCTTTTCCCCTGTCACGTTTAAACAGTCTTCACTTCCGCACTTCGATTCAACAATGATTGACTCTATGAAGAACATGCAGAAAGACTGAGTGTTAACAAATGATTCATTAATTTCAAAGGAAACGGTGATACATTATGTTGTCTTTGGGTACACACTGATCATACGTCATGGGAGTTCAATATGGAAAGCTGTGGTACCGTGATGTTTACCGAAATCCCAACCCTGCGTTTTGTATTGAACTAAATCCATAAACTCCCAGTGTGTGGTGATCAACGTGTTCGATCGCTAATTGTCTAACCATATATCATATAATATACAATACAAACCACCCACCAGCCCTCTTCCAATCGCTTTTTCCGCTCACTGCCACAACAAAAAAACTCCCATTACAACCGAGTCTCAAACCAAATGGGCCTAAACTGTATATCCCCGACACCTATCATTACGACAATCGATAAAAAACCTAGCTCACCTTTCTGAAGCTGATGTGAGTTATGTTGATCTGAGATCAAACCAGATGGAAGTTGTGCGCTACGTGGGAGAACGGTGTTGTTGTGTATTAGAGGAGCTCCCTCTGGCACCACGCTGAGGAGGTCTGGTCTTAAAGGGACAGCAGCACCACCGTCTGAACTGAAAGGAACAGCAGCACCGCCGCCGCAGCACCACAGTCGCAGTCGGGTTTTCCCCGTTTGGGATTTTCTTGCGCTGCCTTGTGTAAAATGAATCGACGTCACAGAGTCGGCCTTTATAAAGAGAACACGGAACTCGATTAGCGTGCTGGTAATCGTGGAGGTGTGTCTGCGTTAACTAGGGGGAGTGCGTAATGCACCGCGTAAAGTACCCCCGCTCATCTCTGTTCAAATACATCCCAGTCAACAATCGTCTTTCCGGACTTACGTCTACTAAAGTTCGCAATAGTCTAGTAGTCAGTGTGGACGCCGATCGGTTTTGTGAATTTGCCATAGGCCTATGTAGGCTTACCTTTTTATTTGTTTTAGTATCAATCAGTATCATCTGAACATTTTGAATTCTATATTAAGCATTGTATTCAGGTAAAATGTATATGCTTAAGTTGTGATACTGTTTTTGTATTGTTTTAGTAACTATATTACAAATTTTGTGTATTTTATTGATGGACTTTTTATACATATATAAATGTTGTACATATCCAATACATCAACTAAAGGACGCACTGGATATGGAATTTGGTGGTTGACTGGGGATGGTAATCAGGTTTTCCTGGTCAATGATTTGCTGGGCTTGTCTTTCTTTTTTCCACTGCAGTCAGTAGAAGTGGTGCAGGGTTATCTGACCATCAGGGCCTCCGCCCGGCTGGTGCAAAGGTGGTGGAAACAAGATCTTTAGTTTAAAGTTTTAGTCATGGGTCGGCAAAAATGAGAACGCTCACGAGGAAGTTTGGCTCCTGCATGCATACATCAACTAATGTCTTTTATTTAAAGAAAAAATCCATGGGCAAAAAACTCATCACCCTTAACTCCTACACTAACAACCCTGTACTGTCACACATCCACTGCACTCTAAAAACCCTGTACAGTCACACATCCACATCAATGTATATATATAGGTGTATCTGTATGAATTGGTACAGTTCTAGCATATTACTTAAATGACTTACAATTGACAATGCTCCAATGTTGAGTTTCTGTTCTCCTTTAAGACATCCTTTAAGATTTACTTCTGATTACATATTCTAGCCCAATTATAATCATCATGAACGTATAATTCTCATACAGTACATTTTTAAAGGTCGGAGTTGTGCACAAAACATTCGTCATACCAGCAAATGTTCCCAAAATGCCGTCACAGTCTACTCTGGGTAGATGTCTCACATGACAGTGTGAGTCATGTGGTAAACATGGTGAAGGAAGAGAGTTGTTTGCGTTAACCATGCCGTGATTACGGCCCTATAACCTCACTCTCTACCGCAATCTCACTCTGATGATATTACAAGTTGGCAGAACAGGAGCATAAGGTCACTTGGCCTACTTTAAGGGGTTTGGTCGGATGCCACGGCTGCTTACCTGTGGCTGAGTCATTGCCAAAGGACTACCTCAAGGAAAAATATGGACCAAAATAAATGCTGTTTTTACTTGAATAAGTGTCTGTTTTCACAGGGTTTAGCCATGGCTGTTTTTCGAGAAAGCTTTGGTGATTAGGATCTTTGATGAGTACACAATACAGGGATAGATTCCCACGACCGTTATGTCTGGTCAGCATAAATCTTGTTGCCATGGCGAGGCGCCCCCTCCAACAATGCTGTTCCATAGGGGGCCCGGTTTCATGGGATTCAGTTGGGGGGCACTAAAAACTGAACGAGGAGATTTAACGGACTGAACAGTGAACTCACAGATGTCTCAGCGTCCAATAGGCTTGGATCTCTGGACATTGCATTTTTTTGTATTGATATGGTGCGCAAGCTCACCCACACCCACAGCCACAACCACACGCTCACATACAAATACATCAACACACATATACAAACAAACACACACACACACACACCAACACAGACACACATCCTGTCTGATTAGTCCATGTTTACACCAAAACACTAGATTCACTATAAACAAGTAGGGCAGGTTTAAAGGAAGTGAAATCCGGCAAAGAATGATAAAGAAAGAACGGCATTCATCGTTGGGACTAAAGAAGCAAAGAACTTCTACATATGTTGTTTTAATGAATAAAGGTTTTAATGAATAAAGGAGGTCTGCGGTAACCTTTCTAAAGCAGGTACGTTCCATGTTGGGGGTTTTCTGGCTCAATTGTTGGTAACATTGTTTTTTCCCAGGAGTGTGTTTTGGTAACTCTTTTGCGTCTTTTAAACAGTTAAAGCTTTCCGCAGAACGGCTCTTGCTCATTGCTTCTAAGAATCAATGACTGATGGAAGTTATTTTTCAGGACCGATTGAGAAGCCAAAGTCAAAAGATTCCATAACCACAATCGAACTGACCTCAATATTGTCATACATATTTGTACAGATAGATAGTCTTTCGCGATTTGGGTTGAACTTTTGTGTGCTAAAACGATTCTATAGGTGATATTGGAACCATAGAGCTCCTGACAATGTAAACATGTTGATGGAGTGACGACATTGGACATGGGGTTCAGAAATGAAAAATTAACAACGCGTTTACAGATTTAGATAAGCTGCACGCATCCAATCTACAAGATACCCTTTGTATGTCTGCATCACTTGCAGGTCCGTTGAAACACACAGGCTTACACAACCATTACACACCCGCCTGATCGTATCTGACGGTGCGCAGCCTCTGGGGTGGGGGCTTGAGGATGGACGTCCAGGGGTCCCCCGGGAGGCCCCCGGTGGTGCAGGCCCAGCCTCAGATGGACCTTGGGGGCCAAGGCCAGTGGAGCAGCGGCCTGTGTGACTGCTGGCAGGACATGGGAGACTGTGAGTGTTCCCCTGACACATTGCGGATCTCTGCACAATAGGTGTCAATGTATGTGGTTCATGTATTAGGGGATAATACAGAACATGGTATATGTACATGTACACACATATATGGGGACCGTTTTTAGTCTTTCTAACCTTTATGGAAAAGATTGAATATTTGTGTGTGTGTGTGTGTGTGTGTGTGTGTGTGTGTGTGTGTGTGTGTGTGTGTGTGTGTGTGTGTGTGTGTGTGTGTGTGTGTGTGTGTGTGTGTGTGTGTGTGTGTGTGTGTGTGTGTGTGTGTGTGTGTGTGTGTGTGTGTGTGTGCGCGTGGGTGCGTGCGTGCCTGCGTGCATTCGTGTGTGTGTGTGCATGTGTGTAAAGGCTGCTTGGCCCTGTGCTGTCTCCCTGTGTTCACCTGTAAGGTGACCAGTGCCGCGGGGGCGTGTCCCTGCCTGCCTCTGTTGGACTGCCTGGGCTGCGTCCCGCCCGCCTCGCTCGCCATGCGGGCGTCTGTCCGCCAGCGATACGGCATAGAGGTACTGTCCAGAGATCGCATTGGTACACAGAGGTAGATGAGGTACTGTCAAATGAGACTGCACGGAATACAAAGGTAGATGAGGTACCGTCCAATCATATCGCATGGAACACAAAGGTGGATGAGGTACCGTCCAATCAGATTGCACGGAACACAAAGGTAGACCAGGTACAGTCGAACATGTTCTTAGTCTGGGCTGAATAGAGATCGTTTTGCTACACTAAATCCATATCCTATTCAGAGAGAGAGAGAGAGAGAGAGAGAGAGAGAGAGAGAGAGAGAGAGAGAGAGAGAGAGAGAGAGAGAGAGAGAGAGAGAGAGAGGAGATGAGAGAGAGAGAGAGAGAAGAGAGAGAGAGAGAGAGAGAGAGAGAGAGAGAGAGAGAGAGAGAGAGAGAAGAGGAGTTGTTCTAATTATATCAGAGAACTCTCCTAAGAGGCCTGACAGGGGGAAACTGAGCCATGGAGGAAGGCAGCGTGGCTATGGGTCACTCGTAGGTCAGGCTACACATAGCGGTCATTTACTTATGTGATTTGGGGCGACGAAAAAGAATCACAAAATTTTCACTGATGATTAACTTTCCTAGAAACCCATCGAGTTCAGACAGAAAACAGCAGTAATACTAACTAGCTGTTTGATTCCAGCTTGATTCTATGGTTTTAGATGTAATATATTGCAGCTTGCTAAGGTACAATTTGTAAACATAAAACATGTTGTTTGTGGCTGATATTTGTGAAAACATAAAACATGTATAATCATTTTCATTATCTAGATGTACAGATGGCAACGTAAAAGGGCCCTCTGGAATTTGTTTGTAGTTGATGAGTCTCCTTCCCACCTGTGTTTTGACCTCTGCCCCTGACAGGGCAGTGTGTGGAGCGACTGTTTCTATGGATGCTGCTGCTACCCGCTGTCATGGCTGCAGATCTCGCGTGAGCTCAAGAGACGAGCAGCGACCCACGCCAACCGGACTCTGTCCTCGTCCTCAGCCAGATACACTGCTCTGGCCTCCCAGCAGGGGGCACACTTGATCTAAATATACAACGCTTTTTAAAATATCCTATTTGTTTCCGTATTTAGTGAGGTACTTGCCCTCAGAAATGCTATTTGTGAATCCTAAATGAATGAATATTAATACATTAACTAAATTGTGTAATTAAAAATGCGAAGTTGCTCAAATAATATTGGACAAATGATATGCTATCTTTACATACACATGTAGACACTGCAGCCTCAAAATGTTTTCTGGAAAAAATTCTACAAATAGTGTAAATCTACATTGGTAGTATAATATAATATATTGTTCGGAAGCACTAGGTATACTAATGACTCACAATTCAGATGCATCACCCACATGTATAGACAGGCCTACTAATACATAATATTGCCACTCTACGCAAAGAGATTCCTCCCCCTTTGACCCGTTCCTCGAGGAGGAACCCATTCCGCAAATGGGTGCAAGGGCTGGACAAATAATGCGGACCACATTTGTAGAAATCATTTTAATAAAAAATAAAAAAAACACACCAAACAGTGTTTAATTAGATTTATTCTTTTGTTGCTGAGGGAGGGGAAAGAATATAATTAGTACCTTGAATAGCAATATCATGTCCACTTTGAATTTCTGCCCAACTTCCTTTTTTACCTCTATCAACAGCTTTGTGTACTCCATCTCCAAATCAGCCTTAGCGATTTCCCGCTGAAGATGGAGACGGTACAATTCTTTCGTCGTCATCTAAAATAGAGGAAAATATTGTTTTAACATTCAAGCGACGTACTTAAAGTAAAAAAGGCCAAAAAAGTAATTTAGCCTAGGGATATGTCTTACGTGCTCATATTGCGACCTTGATGTACTTCCTCGACCACAGTCTCTTAAGAGACAAGTGAGTTTGAGAACACTGTTAGTTAGTAGTTTAATTATCAATGACTTGGAACTGGCAGAAAAAGAAAAAGCTAGGCTTACCTCAGTTCTTTCAGGTGACCCGGACTTATATCATACAAAGAGCAATTATAGGCCTATTGGCTGAGTAGTTTGAGATGCGCTTACAACAGAAATGATAAAAAAATAGGCCTACAGAAACTGGAGGATGTTCAGTCGGAGCCGGCTCCATTAAAACTAATACTCCATCTCGATCTGTGAAGTTTATTTGAATATTTATTATTCACATTTTTGAATAGAGCCACATGTTCAGCAGGCATACAACAAACATGGGGTTTTCTACCCAGCTATAAAATAACATTTGGAACAGCGCTGTGACACACGGTTTGCATGCGTTTAAAGACATACAAAAATTAAAATACAAAAAAAACCTACAGTACATTCAACCAGTGGGTTGGCGGTGAATGAAGATGGTCCCGGACTCTCTGAGGAGGTACCTCCAGGTACCCCCTCCATGCCAGGGCGCCCTGTATTAATAGCCACAGCCAGCTCCTCAACCGGGGCGAGTAACAGGCACCCGCTCAGCCGCGCACATTATGGGAATTATTGTTTGATTAGCGGTAAATCCAAGACTAGCATCAAATTGTCAGCCCTTGTGGGTTATTTGGACAGACAACATAAAACGTTTGCTGGAAAACACACATAAAAATGCTGATGCATTTAACACATTCAGCACCAGGATGAGGCAGAAGGAGTTTGACCAGTCCACTACCGCCCCAGACCTTTTCTCTCTCTCTCTCTCTCTCTCTCTCTCTCTCTCTCTCTCTCTCTCTCTCTCTCTCTCTCTCTCTCTCTCTCTCTCTCTCTCTCTCTCTCTCTCTCTCCTCCTCTCTCTCTCTCTCTCTCTCTCTCTCTCTCCTCTCTCTCTCTCTCTCTCTCTCTCTCTCTCTCTCTCTCTCTGATTATTTTTTTTATTTTTTAGGTGTAATAGGAAATATCTTTCCATGAACATACCCTTTTAGACTTTGTTCCACCACAGCAAATTATATAAAATAGTGCACTTTCAGGGACACTTGGGCCAAACACATTCAGCCAGTTTGAACAGAAGAACACACCAGAATAGGCCTGTTTAGCAAGCAGGATTTGATGCTGCATTCCTACACTTATAAAATGCAATTCAATGTGGAAGTAATCCAAGTATGCAGAATACAATACTCAGATTGAGTGATGAAACAGAATACGTTACATATTACATTTTTGGGCATGTATTCTGTAACTGGATACATTTTAAAAGTATCCTTCCAAACACTGACTCTGTGTTTGTTAAACCTTCCCACTGGTGTATTTGGTTGGTTTGTAGTTAGTTCTTTTGTTTTGTGCTTTCCTCTTTTGGCAAAGTGGTTCTTAGTTAGTCAATAAACCTTTTTGCTAACCGTTACCTTTGTCTGCATCTCCTCCTTGTCCCCCGGAAACAAATATTCTTTGTTACTCCCCTGATCACCCTGGATACTATTTGGGGTCGTAACAGTTGGACTAAACATGAAGATGCGCTGTGCGTCGATAAGTCTGCCAGGAATCTGATAGGAGTATTATTCATTATTCATTTTTTACTATTCATACTATGAATATATGTTGGATAGAATCTGATGGTGGTCAATCAACCAAAACCAAGGCCATTGGAGGCGATGGTGCTACACTTCATAATAATAACCTATGTATGCCCTAATAAGAACAAAACAGATGCTCAATTTTGAGTTCTACAATCGTCTTTCCCTGTTTGAAAGAGGATATTCAAATGTTTGGTTCTGCATATTTTTGGTTTTGGTTGGTGGCTTTCTGGTTCCTTCCATGCTTTTACTGCAAGAGCTCCTACAAGGTTGGGATTGTGTTGGTCTCCCTCTGTTGGATGATTTTGCCTCATTCCACCCATGACCACATCTCTCACCAGGGCTGGTAGCAAATGGTGAAAGTTGCAGTAAGTAAAAATATATATTTAGCTACAATCTTTCCATAGTTTAAACTTATTTTGATAACCTGTCTGGTTTTGTCACTTCCAGTTTGACATGGATGTTCTAGATGGCTGACATTGTTTTTTAATTCGGCAATGATTATCTTCCCTGACAAATCTTGTGGTCACATTTGAAAATGATTGCTTTTAGTGAGACTGTCCCGTTTAGCACACAAGCATTATCAAAGGCCGGTGTGTCTTTAACCAAGCGCGACTTCCAAAGACTAGGCAACGTGGAGGTCAATGTTTGCCAGTGTGTTCATCTCCTCCCTCTCTTCCTCCAATAGGACACTATGTGTAACGACCGCGTCAACGCCTGCTGCTTAGGGCGCTGCACTTGGCATCAGATGGCGAGAGAACTGAAAACGAGCAACTCCCATCTTAAGAATACTCTTGAAGTAAGTACGGCACTTTAACACCTAAAATCGCCATGTCAGATTTTAAACAACCACCATCACTGAAGTCGCCGTCATCCTCATCCTCGCCGGTTTAACAGACGCTACATGAGATTGACCTTTTACATGCTATTTGTTCAAACAGCTGGACTTGCGATCAGTCCCAGCTTGTTTGTCCATGTGACGTCAGGTTCTATGTCCCCTATCATCCAAATACCCCTCAGTCCACAGTACCAACTGCTTTTTTGGATCTGTGTTGAGGCATTTTAATGTGCATGTTGTGTTCAAAGATGGTAAATGCACGTAGAGGTTGGGCAAGTTCGGCAATTTGTTCAAAGTCTTTTTTTATTATATTTATATCAATAGAGCCTAGTTTTTGATGATGTTGTATCATATTTTTATGGCAATTCTAACATAGTAGTATAATCAATGGAGTATTACATTCCCTTATTTATATAGAGTAAAAAGGAATGTCACAAAATGCTATGACAATCCACAAGAGAGCAGTTATCTTGTTATTTTCAACCTATTGTTTACAGTTAACAGTGGCAGCTTAAAACAATCCCTGACATTCTACCTGCTGCAATTTGATTGGTCAGGAAATTTTCCACCAGCAAACCACCAAAGCAATACAAATCTCAATAAAGGCGTTTTTTTTTTCAATAAAAATCGCACACCACTGAGAATCACAACACACATGCAAACCACAACCATTCAAGGGATGTTTTACACGTGTACGTTACTGCGAAAATCCGATTGCGTACAAGGTGTTCTTGTATGTATCTGGATCTCATATGGCAATAACACGCACAGGCATTCCTTTGCCAGGGTCCCAGAACGAGTCTTTAAGATTGAGAGCCGTGCAGTGCAGTGCTGGCTGGGAGCCACCCAACACAGGGCTGCTAGGCAGGCAGACCCCCTTGGCCCGTCTTTGTTAACACAAAGCGTTCCCATTGCTCTGGGCTTGATATCTCCACAGAGGGGAAGGCTGCGAACCTCCTGATATGACCTGATATGACTGTTCGGACGGGGAGCGTGCACTGTTATTGTAATCTCCCACGGCAACCTTATTCTTATTTTTTTTCTCTCCACTGTGACCTTCTCACTGTTCTACTCGTCCACCCCTCCTCCCCTCGGGCTACTTCCACTGGTCCCACAACGTCCATTATCCCCCTGCTTCCTGCATTCTCTCTCTCTTTCCCTCCATCTCTCTCCCAGCCTCCGCCCTGTCCAAGCACAGATGTTACATTGTTCTGTATTACATTCTGCTTTATATATATATATATATATATATATATATATATATATATATATATATATATATATATATATATATATATATATATATATATATATATATATATATATATATATATACACACACACACACACACCTTTTAAATAAGTATTTGTTTATTTGACAAAACCCAGCAGTTAATATATGTTGATCCTCATCTAATATCAACTGCTAACCACACAACCCTTAATTGCTCACATAACAATGATACCATGCAATCAGACCTTGACAAAGGAGGGACCACTGGATGGTTAAAAATGTGTGGAAAAACATTTAGTATATGGTGGTTACTGCCTGAAAGAGCGACAAAGTAAACAAAATTACAAAGTGAACAATTAATGATCAGGTAAGGCCCTCGCTTGTCAAATTTATCATCAAATGCCCATGATTCTGCTTCTAGAGGGGAATTCATATTTTAATTGAAACTTAAAATGGGTGAATGGGAGAAATGTTAAATCTAAGAAATGGCAAATTACATACAAATTACATTTGTAATAAAATAAATTAGGTAGAAGGGGGCCATGCATGGTCACCGATAGATTTGAAGTATCTCAGTATGTCTCTAGCCATCGGTAAAGTTTTTCTTACATTCCTGCTTTCAATGTTATCAATGTACACTTTTTCATATTGTTCTCCCAGGAAATGCTTGAACACAATTCTGTTGCTCCTGGCTGGGCCCAGGCTCCTGCTGCAAGGGCCAAATTGTTGCCATGGCAGCAGGATTCTGGTGGTATCCCTAGTGCCCCTGTGTCAACATGGCGGCGGTTCTGCAAGAGCTGCACTCTAAAGGACACAGCATGCTTGTGTTATGCTCTGCCAAGAGCTGGTACATCCCCGAACCCTCCCCCTACTAAACGTCTCTTAATGTACGTGTGCTGGAGGATGAGGTGGATAAGAGCTTCTGTCTCACAATGATTCAGCAGAAAAAGAAAACATTGGAAGTTGCTGACATTCATGCGCTCCTTTCGCCAGCTGTTTGAGATTACCTCTATGCTAACTTCGGTCATGGGATTTGTGCCAGAGCAACTGCCTCAATGCTTGATGACCACTTCTATAAAGAAGTTGAAGAATGCCAAGTTTGACTTGATGTTGACTGACCCTGGATTACCGATTGGGTTTGTACTGGTTACTAACCAAACCTCCATTTGCCAATGGTCTTCAATGCACACTGGGCCGATACCTGTGATAGCCCCTTCACTGTAGCACCCTCACCGGCCTTATACGTTCCTGTTGCAGGCACAGAACGTGATGAGAGGGATTTCCTGGAGAGGACCAGATACATGATGCAATACCTCTATATTCAAGCAATACGTCTTCATCATTCCTGCATACTATTCCTGCATTCCTGCACTTATCTCCTGAAGCTGACCTGCGCTCCATGAAGCCCTCCGCTGACATCTAGATGATCAGGCCATACTTTGTATTCGAGTTCTCCCTGCCTGCCATGTCCGATATGGTCTATATAGCAGGTTTCCAGTGCAGGGAAGCCAAGCCCTGCATGCTGATATGAGGCCTTTTGATCATTTTGATCACTACAAGTTGAACCGCTCAGAATGATTTTTGTTAGCTCAAAAACGAAATTCTTAAAGAGAAGAAAAGATGCACTGAAACTCCTATTGGCAATTAAGGAAGAATGGTGGTGCCAAAAATATGTTAGATGGGAAGGATACTTTGTTTGGAGGATATTGCATTCGTCGTGCTCCTCATCTAAAAAATCAAAAACCTTTTAAAATTAGGGTTAATACCACAAGGCACGTAAAAAAAATCTGTAATATTTTATTCTTCTCCATTTATTGGTCAAACACATAAGCGTATGGAACAGTGTGCATTTCAGAATACCAAAGTCCCCAAGATGGTGATGATTTTTGGTGATGATGGTGATGATTTTTCTAGGAAGTCAGGGTGAGTTTTCAGCTATTTTAGCCTTGATTCTGAATGCCACAGAGTGTTTGCGTGTGGACGTAGCTGTGGGGCTCATTCTTTTGGACCGACTAGCGGGACAGACTTTGAATGCTCAGGAAAAACACAAGAACTGGGACACCAAAGTATACCCTGTTGTTGCTGCTTTAAGCTTTTGATTAGCTTTTCTTATTGTTTTTCTCTGCCTTCTGAGCGAGGACGCATATTAACATCATTTTTTGTGAGTATAAACATTTATATCATATTAAACAAAGAAAGTCAAGAAAGATATTTATAATACTCTTTAACTCGCTAAACATTTTAGAAGTAAAGATGGAAAGATTTGATGCTCACCATTTTTTGTTATTTTAGATTTGATGCTCAATTTGGCAGGGTAATACACAGTGCTACACAACGTATCCAATTAGTTTCTTTACACTTCACATAATACACGATATGAACACAGTACAGATTCAGGCCTGTGAAAATAAGTGAAAGAAAATCGAGGTGCACTGTAACTTTTGTTGTATTTAAAAGTAACTATTGCATTTGTATCCCTCATCCCTCACCCCCCATTTATCACGCTCCACCGAGGAGACTGGCTGACTAGAACCCAAAAGCACGACTCAGAGACAAGCAAACACAATGATATTCCGATCTTTACTTCTGAAGAGAACTCAAGCAAATCAACGGGGGCGGGGCAGATAACGTAGTCGGGGACAGGCAGGGTCGGGAAACCGGGGCAGGAGACAGGCGAACGAGGATCCGAGGACGAGACGGGGAACGTAGTCGAGGACAGGCGGGATCGAGAAACCGGGAACAGGAGACAGGCGAATAGCTGGAGAGACTTGCATGAACGTAACAGCAAAGACAATCTGGCAACAGGGGAACAGTGTTCAGCCAACTTAAAGGTTCCACTAATCACCTGATGCAGCCCAGCTGCGAGGGTGAAAGGGGCGTGACGGGCAGACCGTGACACCATTTGTATCAATACATGTCAATTGCTATATAGAACATTCAAAATTCTAACAACATTCAAAATGGTACAAAGGTGAAACAGGAATGATAAACATTTGCCTGGGAATGTTAAATGAATAGATGATGTAAGTATCCAGCCTCTTTGTTTCATCTGGGTTACATTAAAAGATATTGGCCAACATTGATGTAAGTTAGTCTACAATGTTCAATGTGTCACTGTTAGATACAGATTTCTACATTGAACACTTTTTTAATATGATATATTGGGTGTGTGCATGTGTATGGTAAAGACCAGCTGACAGATGAAGTCCACTTTTAATCATTCAATAGAAATGCATAAGACTTTGTTTTCAAATAATAACTTGGAGATATAATCTATCCTTTTTGAAAAACAAACAAAAAAAAGTCTGAGATGAATAGAAGTGCCTTCAGCAACTTTCTAAAGAGCTCAATGGCGCCAGCATTAGGGTTGTGTGGTCTTCTGAAAGGGGCACCTGAAAGCCCTGTCCCCAAAAGGTGGGCCTTTAGTCTCCATGATGGAGTTGGGCCTTTGCCACCTGGCTGAGGTGGACAGGGCAGGCGGACTTGCGCTGGAGGCTTAGGAGTTCTGGGGTCAATGGTCTGTGTTGCAGTTTCCTACTGAGCTGGTCAACAAAATGATTATCGACGGAGTAATTTAAGCATAATAGAATAAGGGTCTGTCTTTGTTCGGCACATAGTTGATGCCCTATGCTATGATTAGGGCCTTACAGGATATTGGCCCCTGCCTGTCAGTAATTAATTACACTATATTGTTTGGCAGGTGGCTAGGTTGGTGCCTTTATCCTAATAGCAACTACAGTAGACTGTGGGTCAATGGACTGCTGCATTTTTTTGCCATATTAAGAAACTTTGACACCTGAATGTAAAGGAAAACTAAGAATGACAACAAGCACAAATAAATATTTTGTTACTCACAATATATACGTTTTAACAAAGTTCATAAACAACTTAAACACTGCTTTTTTTTATATTTTCCAGCTTTGAAGAGCACGGCTTTGTGGGGAGAACAACAGCCATGCTTGGTCTCCACCTCGTTCTCATAGTGATCTTCATTGTACATGGGTGCAGTGGCGGAAACATTTTAGTCGTACCTGTGGATGGCAGCCATTGGATTAACATGGAGGTAATACTCAGAGAACTGCACTCCAGAGGCCACCAACTCACTGTGTTGCGATCCCCCAACAGCTGGTACATCCCCGAGATCTCTTCTTTCTACACCACCATTACCGTCACATCTCCAGAAGACCAAGGCGAAGGATTTGATCCTAGTTTATTCTCTCTTCTCATGCAGAGATCATTTGAACAAAACAAGTTGACACCATTCTGGCATTTTATTGAGCAGCTAAAGGATCGAGCTCTTACGATTCACATTTTTCACTCCGCAACTCTGCATTTTATCTCCACCATATTGAATGACTCCATTTTTTTAACCAGGTTGAGAAACATCCATTTTGATCTGTTGTTAACGGACCCTGCCTTCCCCACAGGGGTAATACTAGCACAATATCTCAAACTGCCAATGATCTATAGTGTTCGTTGGATCAATGCTGGAGAAGCACATGGAGAATTAGCTCCATCCCCTCCTTCCTATATTCCAGCCTACAACTCACTTTTCAGTGACAACATGAATTTTCTCCAGAGGACATTTAACCTATTACGGTACCTAATAAGTATCCTGATAGAGGAGGTATTCATAATGCCTGTTTACTCAGAACTGCTGCATCGGCACTTTCCTCCTGGAGCTGACCTGCGCTCCATGCAGCACTCAGCTGACATCTGGTTGATGAGGGTAGACTTTGTGTTCGAGTTCCCACGGCCTACCATGCCCAATATGGTCTATATAGGAGGTTTCCAGTGCAGGGAATCCAAGCCCCTCCCTACTGAACTTGAGGCCTTCATGCAGAGCTCTGGAGAACATGGGGTAGTCGTGATGTCTCTTGGAACTTTGGTTTCCGCTCTCCCAAAGGAAATGACAGAGGTCATCGCTGAAGCTTTTTCCAAGCTCCCTCAGAAGGTGGTGTGGCGGTATTTGGGCCAGAGACCATCTAACCTGGCCAACAACACCCTGCTGCTGGACTGGCTACCTCAAAACGACCTCCTCGGACACCCCAAGACTCGTGTTTTTGTTGCCCATGGAGGCACCAACGGTCTGTATGAAGCCATCTACCATGGAGTGCCAGTTCTCGGCCTTCCCCTCCTGTTTGACCAGTTTGATAACCTAATCCGTCTGAAGGGGCATGGCACAGCTCGAATGGTGGACGCATCGTCACTCAATGTGGAGGACTTTGTGGAGGCCTTGAGGGACATGCTGGAGAATCACTCTTATCGAGACAACATTCAGAGACTTTCTCGACTGCACCATGACAAGCCCCTTTCCCCTTTGGACACTGCTGTATTCTGGATTGAGTATGTCATCAGGAACAAAGGAGCGGCTCACCTCCGCTCAGCAGGTTCCAGCCTGCCTTGGTATACCTACCATAGCATAGATGTGGTGAGCTTTCTCTTGGCACTCGGCGTAGCTTTCCTCTGGGTATTGATCTATGCCTGTAGGCTCTGTCACTGGAGTTACAGAACTAAGAGCAAAGTTGAGTAAAATCGATTCTTTCAATTTCATATCGATATTTAAAACACCCATTTCCTAATTTATTTTAAAATTGACAAACTCCATTGAATGTATTCAGTATACAGTTGTTTCACACATGGGGAAGGTTTCACTTTGAAGTATTTAAAAGACATTGCAAAAGTTGTGTTTTTGGCATGTTGTAACAAATACTTTATAGGACCCATTGCCTAAAATTGCTATTCATAGCTAAACAATTTGAATTATGTATGACTTTCCCCCCAGTGGTTTTACCTTATTAAACATTGTCTACTGCAATTCTGTGTTACATAACTATTGTGGTTTTTGATTATGAAGACAAGAATCAATGAGAGATGTTCTTATTTCAGTGTCATGTCCGTGAACGTCAATCAATAAAATGTGGGTCTATCCATCATTAACTTTTTGTTAACCGAATAGTATAAAATATATATTTACTGTATATAGTTATAGTAGTCATCTGAATATATAGTTATAGTAGTCATCACATGGATCCTATTCAAAACAAAAACATGGTTCTTTGTTATGCCATAGCCAAAATGAAGATTAGGGCCGCAGTGATCACACCCAAAGAACTATCCTGATACTTTTACACAGTACCCATATGTTGACATTATTCTGAACATATGTTGATATTTAATATATCCTCAACTGTCTCCTACGATACACACAATCCCGCTTCCCCACCACTCACTGCACTGAATTAAAGAACAGATTAGATGCTAAATATATTGCAGGTACCTAACCCTATCGACATGAGATGCATCAAATCTCAGCTGTTGATCTTACAGCTGGTCCTCCTTAGTCACCGGTTCTCCATCACACAAAACTAAATTCCTTGAATCGAGCGAGCAAAAAGTGAGCAAGAAACCTTGAACAACAGGAAGACCCAGAGAGAGACCAAGAGGTTGGGGGTGGGGGGGGGGGGGGTGAGGTTCCTGGATAGACGAGGCGTTCTCCCTGAACAGGAACTTGCCTTTTAAAAAACGGGAGAAGTGGTTTTCCTGTGGAGGAAACGATCAGAGAATAGTGGAGGCCCAGCCGAGACACTTTGTTCTCATTGTAGCGACACACAGGTCAGGGCAAGCAGCCGAGCAGAAGCTCACACGGTTCTCCTGTGGCACACTGTGATTCCTTGATCCCAGTCGGAACGCTAGAAGGTGAGTCTCCCAGGTTTGACAATAAAGTTCTGCCTCTGACATTTAGCCAACCATGGGTAATCAATTGGAAGCAAACCATTATTTATTTTAGTTTTGTAGTTCATACTAGTCAATGCATTTATAACTTGCACTTCGAACGGATGGGATCAAAAGTTAGGAATTTAAGTTCCAATATTTTATAAGAGCATGGCAAGAGCATGGATGGAAGCATGTACATTTCTATTGGCTTGAAATTGTGATGTTTCTCAAACTAACAATTATTTTTTTTTTGCCCTCAACAAAAGACAACTAATGTACATTCTCTTTCATAAGATGGCATGTTTAAAATCACTGGCTGTTTTTATTTTAGTGGCTTGTTTTTGTTGGTGTTTGGCTAAATCTTCAACCGTCTAACTCCAATTTTTCTCTTTCTATTAGGAACAAGGTGCAATCTGGGTAATAAAGTAATTTCCTTTGACCCTCAATGACAGCTGTGAACTTTTTTATGAATTAGAGAAGATGGCAGAGGGGGCCATACTATGCAATATGGAAGACTACAGAGATGGAAGCACAAGAAGAAAACGCTAGTACTACAAAGATCAAAATGTAGAAATGCCACAGCATTCCATTCAATCTCATCCAGACCAAATCTCTTACTTTATCCGAGTATTTGTGAGCAAATTAACCCAATGTGATAGTCATTTGGTGGATATCATTTTCCACATTCTACTGAAAACAAGGATTTTTACCATGTAAGGCGTTGGGAGTGATTATGTACTGACAGCGATTATGTTCAATGCAAGCTGCAACCTCCCCCTTAATACAGACACCGTGTGTCTGACCTACATCTACAGTTTGATTTTCACATTTGGCCTGCCTAGCAACCTCCTGTCGCTTTGGGGACTGTACCAACTGGGCCGCTCAGGTGGGGGTGGCTGCCAGCTCGTCCTCATCCTCAACCTTCTGCTGTCAGACCTTCTCCAGCTTCTCACTCTACCAGTATGGATCCTCTACCTCCAGGGGGGCCATCGCTGGCCCTACGGCCGGCCAGCCTGCGAGCTGGTGGGCTACGTATTCTACGTCAACGTGTACGCAAGCGTCATGTTCCTGTGCCTGATAGCGCTGGACCGCTGCCTGGCCATTGTGTACCCGCTGTGCAGCCGCGGTGTCCGAACCGTGAGGGTGGCGGTGGCGGCCGGCATAGCAGTCTGGACCCTGACCTTCTTGTTCTGCCTGTCCGGGCTGCTGCCCTCGGTGTTTGACCCCGAGAGGCTGCTGTGCTTGGAGCAGTACCCCGTCAGCCCAAGATACGCCAATTTCAAGATAGCCACGACGGCCCTTGGGTTTCTGCTGCCGTGCGCCATACTAGGGTGAGCTCCTCTTCCTGTTTTGTTAATGGGTTCTGTTCTTTGGGATACACTTCTGGTGCAAAACATGTGATTGACGCTAAAACACGCAGGATTGGCTTATATTTATGTTTCCGTCAACCTTGTAATGCCATCTATATTATAACACTAATTTAAGTGGGTGAAATTTCACAAGACATACAAACATCAAGATGATGTTTGTTGAGAGCGATCGAAGCTTGAAGTGAGCCGTTAGACTCACTTCAAGCCTCCCATCCATCTCACAACCACATTTCTTATGCGGTACATATGGGTGCTGTCTCTGCTGTTGTCCACTCTCAGCTACACCTCGGCCCGCATCGGTCTGACGCTACGGAGGTCCCCCTCCGTCTCCCACCAGGAGCGAAACAAAATCGTAGGCATCCTTGTGGTCATCACAGTCAACTTCATGGCGGTCTTCGGGCCGTACCACCTGGTGGGCGGGTACCGCTTCGTGTCCCTGCTGCTGACCGACGAGCCGTGCCGCCAGGAGCGCTCCCTCTTCCTGGTGTACCGGCTGTGCTACGGCCTGACCAGCCTCAACACGCTGCTGGACCCCCTCTTCTACATCTTCCTATGCTCGTACGCCCGGCTGGAGCTACGCAGGTCGCTGCCCTGTGTCAAGAGACGGCGGCCCCCCCCGCGGCCCAGCCTGCACACAGAGCCAGGCTCTCCAGCCCCCAAGAGCACCTCCTCCAAAGCATTGTGGGAATAAGGCTGTCACAACAAATTTGTACCGGGTGCCAAATTTGTACCGGGTTACGTAATCCATTCCAAACCTGCCTAGCAACAGATGATCGCGGATGATCGTGTCGAATGACTAGGAAGGTTCGCGAACATTCTCGATATCGTTCATGGAGCGCGACAAGACAGATAACACTTATTCTACAAATTACATTTATTAGCGTTCCTAATTACATTTATTAGCGTTCCTAACTTTATATTTGTATAGGATTTAATTAATCGCATTTAGCTAGTAAACTGAGTGTATAAAGCAAGTTTCAAAAAACATTTGCGCTCATGCTGTCAAAGACGAAATAACATAATACAGATAACGGAACGCTAGATAACACTTGTTTTTGCTTTATATTTGTATTGCATTTAATTGTTTAATTCAAATTTTTCCTACGTCATTCGACGCGATCATCCGCGATCATCTGTTGCTAGGCAGGTTTGGAATGGATTATGTAACCCGGTACAAATTTGGCACCCGGTACAAATTTGGTGGGACAAGGCCATGGGAGGTGATAGGACGGGCAGGATGACATCATCACGTGACATGACTAAAGTGAGAGATGTTTTAAGGGGAAGGAAGGGGGAAAGGCATGTTGAGGAAGATCCACTGGCTTTTTTTTTTGCTTTCTTCTCACATGGGATTACCAATAAGGCTTCTGTCTCGACAATGCTGTGGCTCCCCCAAGTGGTGAGAATTGTCCTGGATCACAAGGGTAATTCAACGTTCTTCCTTCAATTAAGCAAAACTTTACACCTACTGTATAGTAGTGAATTCATTCACACTTAAGTTGGTTGAGTCTGGAAGGAAGAGAGAGTTTGGTGGATATTTTACTGGGTAAATAAATAAATATTTTAATTATTCAAGGATTTCTTATGCCTTGATTTTGCATCTTTGTATCAATCAAATATTAATGGAATTGTTCAACAGTATAGTAACTGAACAAAAAATTTAATTGATGACCTACGATAAAATAAATATAGGCTATGCATATTTCCCCAATTCGATTGCCATTTCATGATTTAGGCCTTGATTTGGCTGACATGGAAAATAACCCAAATAGTTTGATATAAAAATATATATTATTTCAGCTACAATCTGTGTGGATACTTTTTTGTTCATGCAATTGCTGGAAAAAAGCGAATGTATTTCAAATGCAATTTCTGTCCATTTCGTTGTAACATTATGGATTGGCAGTTCACACATATAAAATTGCACTATTTAGGTCTAATTCAAAATGTTCTCGAATTATGGAACTTACTATTGATTAAAAACGATAAGCTATGCATATTTATCAATAAAACGGTTTTTTTTATAGCCTGAGCCTTCTCAACTTTTTACACTACTGATGTAAAATCTCTGTCATGCAGTTTGTTTTTGCATACAAAAGCATGCATGTTTGTTGTGGTCAAGGCCTTATTTAGATTACACAGAGCAAAGATCCCTCTGATAGGATGCCAACAGGGTTTACACGTTGCTTTTTTTTTACCTTTTAAAATATATATATATATATTTTTGATTTATAAACATGTCACAAACTTAGCTGCAAATGAATTCGTCTCCCCACACCCACACCGTCAGAGGTCAATCTCAAGGCCATCTTACTCATCGCATTTATAACAGCACAGGACAACACACACCCACTCAACTTCCACTTCAGCATTATGACCCTGGGAGCAGAGAGAGGTCCCTGTTGTTCAGGAGGGCTCACTATGGCTCGCTATGGCATGGTGCCTGCAACCATAGTAGCCCTCAACAAAAGGCCACGAACAAAACACACTCCAGTTCCAATTTGTCTATATTATATATAAACTGTCTCCATGTTATTTTGTTGTGTCTGTTGTCCATTTTTTATTAACTATCGGCGTCTACCTTTACTTGTGATGTTAAAATGAATTTCCCCTTGGGGACAATAAAGTCTAAAGTCTAAATGATGGATGCAAACAAAACACAGAAATTCAATCTTTCCACTTTGATGGAAATAGAAACCAAGTAACCATACCTGTAGTTGCTGCCTACACCAAAACGGCCATTCAAAGTTTTGCGTCTCAAAATCTTGGGGTTCCAGTAGCCACGTTTACATGAACATTTCTGATGAGATTACATTTCTAATCGGAATTGATCTAATGCTATGATGCGATCCTAATGTACTGTATTTATCGCTGTTACAAAAGTGGTAAGCGATACGTTTGAATGTCTCTCGTACACACATCTGGACCGGAGGCGACATATTGGACGTCTTAGTATTTGGTATGTTTTGTTTTTAATGAAAGCCAAGCAGGAGAGAGCTTTTCTCTCCCTGCTCCTTCAATTAAGGAGGACAGCACAGCGACGTCAGTATCTCGTCCAGTCTTTATATTTACCCAATCCTCCGCCGCAAACAAGACGCATTTGACAGTGCGCAGCCAAGACTGGTGGGAGAGAGTGGTATAACATGAATTAGTCAACAGAAATGGCGAGAAAATTTTAGGATGAGGGCAGTCATTGGTTAAATTATGCAATCTCATTAAAAACATATCGCGAGAGGAAGTAGCTGTACCAAAAGCTAATTCCGTAGGCAATGAGAGTTGCCATGGTGCTATACAAGTTTGGAAGCAGTGGCGAATCAGTTCAGGGTACATTAAAGTCTCTCTAAGTGAAAAAAGTAGCCTCACTCAACCCAAACCAATCAGAATAATTGTATAGGCTACATGTCGATTATAGTGGAGTACACCACCTCTTCTAATCCAATTGAAATTCTAATCTGATCAGAGAATTGTATTCCGATTCAGGCATATACTGTATGGGACAGCATAACTGTTAACGACAACGGAGCCACGATACAATCAATTGTCTTGACATAACGTGATTAAAATATCAAGAAGTCATTCATTATTTGGCATGTTTTAATCAATAAATGATCATACTGTAGTTGCTATTGGAACTTTCCTTACCTTGGCTGTTTCCCAATGTGAAGGCTGCAGCCTTGCTAGGACGTGTCCTTGCTAGTCGCGTCCTATGGAGAGTGCTAGCTCGAGTGCTTCCTAGTGTTCGGACTTTGGAACGACTTGCTAGTGTGGATGCGCTTCCGCTTCCGCTTTTTAATACTGCGTTTCCGCTTGTAAACACATGTGCACTTCTGAATACAACATGGAAGCAATGATGTAGATATATATATATATATCTATATATATATAGATATAGATATATATATCTATATATATATCCACTGCAAGATATCTCCAGTCGAGCTGGGCCACATGGTATGCGATGTGTTACATCTAACTAGAAAGCACATTTCACACAATTTGACATGTTGTGCATGATATAAGAGACATGGCTTAGCCTCAGTGTAATATATCCATTTTTCATTCTAGTAAATATGTTTGCATTAGTTGGACACATTTTGAAAATGTAATTGAGTAAAGAGTATAATTCTAAATCAAATATTAACTCGAGTAAGAGTAAACTGACAGATTTAAAAAAGTAAAGTACTCATCATTACCCGAAAAAAGAGTTTTTTACTCATTTGCATTACTTGTAACGCGTTACTACCCACCACTGGGAAAACTATAACACCATCATTAGCCCTGCTCTTTTCTAATTATTATAATTTCTTCATAGATAGACAGTTGATCAGTATTACCTCAAGAATGTAGTCTCTGCCGCGCCGCTTGCTTCGTTCGTTTGGAGGACTCTCACGCCTTCCTTGTATTCAAAATCAGTGCCGGCGGGAGTCTCGCGGAGGTGGGGGGGGGGGGGGGGGGGCAGGCGGGGATGGGGGCGGGGCAATATCTCCCTGGCTGCATTCACTTGCAGTCGGACATTTGAAACTTGCTTTCGTAAATGTCTTGTAAAAGCAAAAAATAATAATAATAATAATAATTTGGCGCTGCCAACTGGGGTGGCAGCTGGGGTGGCAAGGCTTTTTTTAGGGTGGCAGTTGCCACCCCATGCCACCCCAGTAGATCCGCCCCTGTGTATATGATTATTTTTTAATTCCAATTGAGCTGTTCTTCCACTTCTAATCAAATCAGAAGTGTCCATGTAAACCCGGCTAGTGTCTTACATGGAATTACAGTGAACGGGGCCATGGAAAAGGATCACCTGATGGGGTTGGAGCTTGTGTGAAGCGGATGGCAGTTCAGGCTGTCTATAAGCAGGCTTGGGGAGTAACGGACTACATGTAACGGCGTTACGTAATTAGGATACAAAAAAACAGTAACTGTATTCCGTTACAGTTACAAAAAAAAGAAGACGTAATCAGATTACAGATACATTTGGAAAAAAATGGGATTATTAGTTGGATTACAATTAAAATATATAATGATGATTGAATTAATTAATATTAATATTAATATAACACTTGCCAATGCCGCAATGCCGTGTGGTGCACGCGCACACACATTACTACAGTTCACGACAAGTCAGTCACAACGACGCTCTGCTCTCAGGTGAAGCCTACGGCTCATTATGGCCTCGAGCGCTAGAGAAAGTGCTTTCACTGCGTGGAAATTTCGCCATTACTTTGCCTCTAAAGAAAAAAGGGGGAACAACATCACTGTACAGTGAAAGCTATGCCTCCCAGCTGTGCACACACTGTCATCGTCCAAGGACTCCACGTCTAATTTGAAGAAACATTTAATGGTAAGCGAAACTGCGAAAGTTAGCTAAGTTAGCTACACAGAAGCTAAAGTTAACATTAGTTAGCCTGCTAGCCAGGCTCGGGCTGTCATTATAAAAGCCTCTTCCAATGTAGACGCGCGACATGCGCGCTCGTTAAAGCGGCGCGTATCCGCGTGCATCGGTGCGATGGCAACGCCGTTTTTTCCCCCCGTGCGTGTCCGTGGAGCTGTGTGCCGCGGACATGCACGGTTCCCTACGTTGCTGTGTCAGGCAGGTGTCTCCCACGGAGCTCTGCCCCATTTCAGAGGTGAAGGAGAGACGTCGCCTCCGCGATGTAGAATATGTTCAATTCAAAAAGTGAAACCAACACATTATATAGGCCTATATGTCCATAACACACTGAATGAAATGAAACATCCCATGTCTATATTTATTCAGTTTATTGTAATAGTAATAATTATGACTAACATTCAGTGAAGACCTAAAAATCTGTAGGCCTATCTCCAAAATGGAAATATTGCAAAGGATTTTTTTTTTTTAAGCATTTTTAATATAGAAATGTTGGCCTTCTGAAAACTAGGTCCATCTATATGCACTCAATACTTGGTTGGGGTTGAACTACTGGAAATTGACTTTTCCGTGATATTGTGATTATTTGTTAATGGTGAGCACCCCCCCCGGGAAATTCCTCTCTTTTTTGGTCCTGACCCGTTTCCCTGATTTTAAAGAAGCAGATTTTTGATTGCTTTGTAAACTGTTTTACAGTTTTCGAGTTATATTTATGTGTTCTGTTGTACACAGAATTAAAAGTCATCTTATGGACATTTCTTCTTTCTTGTCTTTATTTGCATTTGTATTGAGGTAATCCAAAAGTAACGTAAAGTAATCAAGTTACATTACTTTAATATTGTGGTACTTGGATTACGTTACTGACTACATTTTTTAACAGGTAATTTGTAACTGTATCGGACTACATTTTTAAAGTAACCCTCCCAACCCTGTCTATAAGCTACGGCCACACTGAACGCAGTACGCGTGAAATGTCTCTAACCTGACACTTGATCATTGTGTGTCACAAAAATGGTTCAACGCGTCTAACGCGCCTACGCAGCTAGATGAGCCTGCCCAAAACTTATTTTCCCCCACTACTTTTCTTTAGCTCCACAAACAAGGCTGAGATCACCATCGCTGTGCAGTATTTGTTGTGGGAGTTCGAGGAGAGTAGGAAACTCAAACGCCACCGTGTTTGGGTGCGTGATAGAGCCTGGATCGGGCCCAGAAAATCCAGACCGACCGGGCACGAGCCCGTGCACGTTCTGTCCGAGCCCCGCCCGTCCCGACACATTAACTGTAATTATGAGCCTGAGCCATATTTCAACCCGACATTTTTTTTAATTCATTTATAACTTTGTACACATTTGTTACTTAGGCCTACTCTGCTAAATCTTTATGTAAGGGATAATATATAGAATGCCGGTCATTATCGGAAAAATAAGCCCCGAGAGGGTCTCAGACCCAAAAGGGTCTGAGACGGCAAAAGGAGGTGTATGACATGTGGCCAATGTGCTCAGAGAGAAACCTCCTATGCAAGTTCTTCATTGTGTCAGTAAGCAACCTAAGTAAGTAACCAATAATGTCTCTGCGTTCCCACAATTACCACACCATTTCCATTTCAGACCGAGAAATTAGGCTTTTATTCACAATACATGCTTCTCCACAAGGATCCGTGTCCTACTCGGAAAAAAAAGGAAAAGAAAACCGATGACTCCGGGCGTCACGGTACTGTCTCGCTAGAGCGGGGAGCTCTCATAGGGATTGGGCTTCTCAGGGTTTGTTTACCGCCGCTGCTATGGTTTCCGGTCTTGTGTGTTTTCAACGGTTTATTAGGTAGGCCTATCTAATAAATCTCTGTCTAATCAATACTTCATTCACTGCCTCTTCGGTGGTCATTCCAATATTATGAATAGACTCCGGCGGGTTCTCCGACGTCTCTCCCTCTTCGACAAAAGTTAAAGACATGCAATGGTGGTTGTCTCGGCCGTGGTGGAGAATGAATTGGCATGAAGCACCGTTGTGGCGCGACAAAACCTTGCACAGCGACAGATTATGATTTGTGGCATGACAAAACTTCGCCGACAACGCGAACGGGTGACAAATGTCGCGTTTGGTGTGAACGCACAGTAAGATGGGTGTAGTGAAAATTGTAAGGCATTTTGAGCGTGCTCATCAGAATAAGCAAGAAGTTGCACAGGCTTTGTCCTCCCTATAAGGCTCCAAACAAAAACGAATGCATCTGGAACGTTTGAGAAATAGGGGAAACTTTGCACACAATGTTGAGGTATTACATGCTGTGGCTGGAGATCTTGTTCCTTGCAAGCTACCAAAACAAGATTCGAATGCACAGAATTTCCTGCATTGTGTGTACTGTCAAGGCTTATATGGGTGGCACATGTTGAACTGCAAGTTCAAGCCTGGTGTTCCACAAAAACCTGGCAAAACCCGTGTCCAGGCCCTCTGTGCATTTGCTGTACCTCCACCAGCTGGTGTTAAAGTCGAATTTTGGAACCTGCAACATGGTTGAAGATGATGTTTATTTTGCAGGCAAATCAGATGTCAGCATCATGGAGTATGGTGAGCATCTGTATAACCACCTTGGATATGATGTTGGAAAACATGAATATATAGGTCAGAAGCTGAGAGAACTGGGAAGGCTTCTGATATGCTCAAGGAAAACGACTCCCTTGAAGACCATTCATGACCACATCAGACCTGCAAATTTCATGCAGGTTGTGCAAGCGGTGAAACACGTCACGGGCTATGACAGTGAAACCCAAACATACAAGTGCCCAAGTCTCTCAAATTTGGGCATAGCTTGTCAAAGATTGCAATGCTTGTTGAAAGCCAATCAAATGTACAGAATGACTACAGTGCAATAAAAGATGCTTGTACGTTCCGCAGAGTATATGAAGCGAGATGGAATGAACTGATATCAGCTGCATCTCTGAGAACATTTCAGGAATCTAAGTGGAATGCCCCCCAGTTGTTTCCATTCACAATAGATGTCCAGACTCTCTATTCTTATTTAGATGTCCAACAACAACATATTCATAGTAAGCTGAGACATGGCCACAACTCACAAAGGTCACCTTGACACAAGTGATTTTGTTCAACCATCGAAGAGCAGGGGAGGTGTCAAAATGCCCCTCTATGCATACTCGTCTCAAAGTCCATCATACCCTGAGGAAGATGTGAATGCAGCCCTGTCGGACCTAGAAAATGAACTCTTCCAGCATTGTAGGCAGATAGAGATAAGAGGAAAGAGAGGAAGAAAAGTTCCTGTGCTTTCATCCCCAGCAATGCAACAAGCATTGGATCTGCTTGTAAGTAAACGGCAGGAATGTGGGGTTCCTCAGCAGAACATTTACTTATTTGCAGAGAGCACTTAAAACACACTAGTCAACAGACATGGTAAATTATGGCCTGTCATCGAATTAATATTAATTAGTCAATGCAGGTATAACCTGCCATGGGAGACATTTGTCCATTTTAACCAGTGAAAGTGGCGATCAGCCCCGGCTGAACATGAAAAGCTGCTAGCTGATTTTTTGTACACATAACATACAGTAAAGAACAGTTGAGATTTGAATCCCATTTTGGAAACCAGGCCTGCTCGGGACGGCTCTAATTATAAGAGTGGTATAAGAGTACTAGTAAACAGACAGGTAAAACTGAGTGTCATCTGCATAGCAGTGGTACTGAATGTTATACAGTGGAAACCGCTTATAGTGATCACGGATATAGTAATCAACCGCTTATAGTGATCAAAAGGCTTGGGACGGAATCATTTCTATACAAATGCTGTTTAAATAATTTGTTTATAGTAATCAAGAAATCCGCTTATAGTGTTAATTTTTGGTCATTTTATGAATGAAAACATGTGCAAAAATAATTTTATTTCCCCGCGATTTTGTCGCTGGACGTCTGCTTCCGGCCGAGCGAGCTATTGTTGAGAGTTGACACCGGCAGCAAGCACGCGAACCATGGCTGGAAAGAGAAAATCATTTTCTATGAATGAAAAACGTAGTCTCCTCGAGGCCTACGACAAATTGCCAAAAACGAGCCAACGCGATGCTGCAGCAAGGCTTGGCATTCCTCAGGCTACTTTGTGTAAATTAATTAAAAAACGAGAGAGCGTCATGGATGCCGACGACGGCGATAGAAAACGACGGCGCCCGGGAAAAGCACCTTAAATTAAATGGTATGTTGTTGTTCTATGAAACAGTTTGTTTCTTTATTTAAGACTTGTTGTTGTTCACTTGTTGACTTCTGTGCGTCGGCTCTGCGTTGGCTCTGCCGTTCGGCGCACATAATGTTTTTGCGTTATGTCTGCGCAATGGAGCATTTGAAACCATAATAAAATACATTAAATGCTAAAGCTGTCCGTTCTGCAATTCTTTTCATTGACAAACGATACAAATGGCATTTAGATGATATTCTGCATAAAAAATGAAGTGAATTAATAACAATTCGGTTATCGCCATCAACCGCTTATAGGGATCAAATTGGCTCTGGACCAACGTGATCACTATAAGCGGTTTCCACTGTACTTATTAAAAATTGACCCAAGGGGTAGCATATAAAGAGAGAATAAAAGAGGGCCCAAAATGGAACCCTGAGGAACACCACACTTTATAGGGGCAGAGGAAGAGGAGATATTGCCTAAACTAACTGAAAATGATGTATCACTAAGATAAGAGGAGAACCATTGCAAAACAGGACCCTGGAGACCAACTTCGTCCTCCAAACATTTTAATAGTGTAGCCCTATGGAAATTTGGGGTATTTCAGTGTTTCTTCGTTGTAATTTTATTTTGTTTACTTTACTTTCATACAGGTTTTTCTAAATGCTAAAAATGTTTAAATAATGTTTACATGTATTATAAAATGTGTTAAGTTAAATTCATATATTTGGAGTAAGAACCAATCAGACTTCGGGGTGAGAGTTCGTGGGGGTGGAGAGTTCGTGGGGAAGGAGCAAGAAAGACGTGAAGGGGGAAGAAAGGGAGGAGCAGGGGCGGATGGTGTATAGGGGCGATTTGGGCGACGCACTACCAACTGGGAGAAAGAGGATTTTTTTTTACTTCTAAGATAGATGTTGGGAGTTTGTTTTACGTCTTATGAGGACATTTAGACATTTAGTAAGGGGAGGATGTAGCCCTATGGGAATTTGGGGTATTTCAGTGTTTCTTCGTTGTAATTTTATTTTGTTAACTTTACTTTCATACAAGTTTTTCTGCATTCTAAAAATGTTAAAATAATATTTACATGTATTATAAAATGTGTTAAGTTAAATTCATATATTTGGAGTAAGAACCAATCAGACGTCGGGGTGAGAGTTCGTGGGGGTGGAGAGTTCGTGGGGAAGGAGAAAGAAAGACGTGAAGTGGGAAGAAAGGGTGGAAGGAGCGAGGAGTAAAAATGGCGTGTGCGTGATAGTTGTATTGAGTGGTAGGCTAATAACTGAAGTTTAGGCTTATAACGGTAAATGTGCTTTTGGACTGCACGGACAGTGAGTCTTATGGACATTTTACAGCAAGTAGCTTGTGAGTTATGTGCAACTACAGAAGAGAAATGATGTGTCTACACAATAAAAATGATCATAAATCGCTCATTTGTCAAGCTATTTTCACGGGGTGTGTTTGTCAAACATCAGACCAGACAGACAGACATAAATAGAACAAAAATAACCCAAAAAACGTTCAGGTGTGTTCAGGTCTTTTATTGCTTGAAGGCTATTACATTTGAGTATCTTCTTCTTTGTCTTGTTGTTGTTGTTGTTGTTATCATCGTTATTTTTTATTATTGTTATGCCAATCATTATATTATTATTATCACCATCATTAATATTATTGTTATTATTTAATAATATTATATTATTGTAATATTATAAACTACATCACTATCATCATCCATTATTATTATTATTCAGAGAGACATAGGATCTTGCTGTCTACCCTTTGTGAAAAGCAGACCGTCAGAACAGCTATGCAGGAGCTTACAGAGGACTCTCATCACGTTCTGTTCCATTTTTTTGAAGTGGCTCCTCTGAGGATGCAGAATTTGTTGCAATACTGCAGGACACAGAGGAAAACTTTGTTGGCCTCGTGGCTGGCTATCCTGATACTCTAAACTCCACACCAAACTCTGATCAGTTTATCAATCATCTCTATGAAATAAAAGTGATTTGATTGATATTCAAATATTCAAACTAAAACAGGCACTTTGAACTCTATCACAAGGTTATAGTGAGGTTATGTAAAAAACTTGAAAATATTCAAGGAAAGAACAAGAAACATTTACAGTAACACCACCCCTCCAAATACTAACAATTTGATAGAGAGAGTATCTTCACACCTGTCATGAATTGGAGCTAAAACCCCTGAAAGAGAACTGTTTTGCTATATTAGACCGATCGCTGCAGTCTTGTTGTTTTTTTCTGTGTAACGGGGAGTTGCTAGGGACGCCGCTTCTTAAACTTTTTTTTTTTTTTTACAGAGATAGTTTATAGATTCATAACACCGCATTTAGACCAACATTTGTCTCAGATTAGTTATTTCACCAGTATGTGTAATACGCGGGATGATGTAGAGAGAACTGGTTAACCAAAGTCCTTCTCTGATAGAACCTGCATTCAAAGCTGAAAGGTTCCGTCCTGTCAGGGTTTATTTCACTGTATAACAACCTGCAGTACTCACACTATGTATACCTTACACTTAGCCTACATCTTTACCTGTGAAAAGTGATCCCACGAGATCTGGTTTGTATGTTCCGCTCATTACAGCATCCATAGGCGGCACAATAGTCCGGCATCTTTTGACAGCAGCTCGTCTGCTGATAACATTAAGTACGTTAAAATTCGTATTTTGGGTAGAAAAACCAGCATTTTTAAAATATCCAACCACGCTGTATCATAGCTACTTGTATGACGTTTTTAACGAACCAAACCGTTTGAAAATCGGTCAAAAATTCAGAGAATAATTCTATTTTGAGATTGAGGAGTACCTGTTTCCCTCGTAGATGTTCATGTGCCGCTGCCTCTGTTGGTCCTGTTCCAAGATGGCCGCCCTGTCGGCACGTCGCTCCACAGTCGATGCGGCGTCTATGTATATATGTCTATGGGAAGAAAGGGTGGAAGGAGCGAGGAGTAAAAATGGCGTGTGCGTGATAGTTGTATTGAGTGGTAGGCTAATAACTGAAGTTTAGGCTTATAACGGTAAATGTGCTTTTGGACTGCACGGACAGTGAGTCTTATGGACATTTTACAGCAAGTAGCTTGTGAGTTATGTGCAACTACAGAAGAGAACTCGGTTAGGGTTCTCAACGAGGAGACAACGGAAAGCTAGTCAGCTCGACTCAGCAAGAAGTTTCCAACGACTTTGCCAGCGAGTAGCCTGCTCGGCCGCCCTGAGTGCATTGTCTGGAACGAATCGCGTGGATCCCCGGCTTTGCTTTGCCGTCTTCAGCAGCTCGCCAGAACAGCGTGCCACGGCGAGGACGACATTTATCAGCAGCTCGCCAGAACAGCGTGCCACGGCGAGTTGCTTTGCCATCTTCCGCAGCTCGCCAGAACCAGCGTGCCACGGCGAGGACGACATTGATCAGCACTACGGGCCTAATTCTTTCGTTTGCTGCGCCACGGCGCGAAACGGCCACTCCTGTTTAAGGTCCCGCCGCTCCCCAGTAAACGCTACAGGCCTGCATCTCTTCCCATGACAACTGGTCAGGTACCCATTTAATTTCGGTAGTGAAATGCCGGCTTAGTTTAGGACTGAACCGTTTGAGTGAATACCAAGAAATTGAAACGATATATAGGCCTAGGCTATGTATGTGTGTGTCTAATTTTTCAGTAAATAGTTCAAACGTATTTTCTTGGATATTTGGTAGGCCTATGTCATTGGGTATTTTGATACTGATATGTCGATAGAAACTATTGGTTTACAAGTTTAAAGTAGTCCCATTTAAAGAATACTGATTTATATAATATTTAATTTGTGGTTTATTACACTGGTAATATGACTAGCTATTTAACAAGGTTAAAATAGTGAGGTTCATGTAAAATCTTAATTTAATTTAAGAAATTTGAATACATTTAGTGAATTACTATTAGTGCATTAACTAACCTTGGAGAGAGAGAGATCTCTCGCCATTAGAAGAATTCGGCAGCGCACTCTAAAAGCTAGAAACGCTAGGGGGCGCTACAAAAGGACGTTATGGTCGATGCGCTGCAATCAGATCAAGAAGCACCAAGAGGGCACAAGAACCAGAGACAACGGATAAGAGAATGTTATTTTGGACCTTAAGCAAAGCAGATTCCATACTTTGCAGAGCTCTAAAGCCTGACAGAATTTTTTCACAGATATTGAATGCACTCAAATAGGAATAAACCTGAGAGAGGACAACCTTTTCTAATATCTTTAGAAAAGGAAAAGGTAACTTAGAAATAGGCCTATAATTCTTCAGGTCACTGGGCTCAAGGCTAGGTTTCTTTAGCAAAGGTTGCACAATTGCCTGTTTAACCTAAGGCTATTTAGTAATCTGAGCATAGCCTATTAATCTTGTCAGTATGAAAATCAGTGTACTGATTCATTGTCCCTTCATTATTATGTCTCCTGCTAACTATGAAGGGATAATGAATCAGTACACTAACAAGCTAGACAGAGGTTTGTAACGTTAGACCTACTGTAATTGTGTCACTCCTCCACTCCTTGACCTACGTCTCAGGCGACAAGGAGAAAACTTTTTCTCGTGATAAAGTTAGGCCTACTGTAAAGGAAGCTATTGTCTCACCAGGCTATCATCAAAATAATATTTATTTGGCACTGTATTGCAGAAAAGAAAAGGAAAAGTAAAGCTGCCATTTCACTAAACTCCAATTAGCCTGTTCTTGTTTAAGCAGTTACGACTAATTAGACTAACTACTGCTACTACAGGTGTAATTATAAAATAACAACTTGCCTAAATGCAAGATTTTAATCATGTCTTTCCCGTCAGATTGGCAGATAGGAATTCCAAGAGTTCAACAGATAAAACCAAGTCATTTTAAAACATGCACATAAACAATTACTTGTCAATACTCAATAAATAGAACATTTCATTAATCAATAAGACATTTATCTAGGTAGTCAGAAAAAGCACACTTGATTTTATCAATAAATAAATAAATAATGTTTAATAGTGGTTAGGGCTGGGACGACGCGTCGACGTAATCGATTACGTCCACACAAAAAATACGTCGACGCAACAACTGGTCGTCGATGCATCGTCGGACCAAAAAAAAATAAATGGCGGAGGCGAGTGGCAGCAGCAGCAACGTTAGTGAGTCAGTTGACTCTGATAGATTTGCCAAACGAACGCGTGTTTCCAAGGTATGGGAATATTTCAACATGAAAGGGAGCGATGCCGTTGTTTGTCGGCTTTGTAAGACTCAAATGGCGTACCATAAAAGCACGACAGCGTTGCACCAGCACCTCAAAAGAGGGCATCCAGGAGCAGCTTGTGCAGATGACAAAACACCGTAAGTTTTCAACTTTCAGCATGTTTTTCTTATTTCATTGTTTGTTTTGTTGTACCGTACTACCATATTATGTGCGTTAAGTGGGCCGGTACGCACCGGTACGGAGCACCGGCACTTCTCAATTTTAGGCGCCTCTGGCATACCGGGACTTCTTATGAGCTCATAGCACTCAAAGTCGCGGCACTTATTTTTTTCCACTTAAAGCACTGATTATAACATTAAACATCATACCCTCATTGTCATTCATGTCAATGATGATGTCATTCATCCAAACCCCCCACGTTCCCATACACACACACCCTCCACAAACTCAAAACTGATTTTTGTTAGTTTTTATTTCTGTTTTTTGTTTGATTTGTTTGAGTTATTTTTTGTCTGCCTGCTTTGCACTTTATTAGTCCTGTACTACATTGATTGTTATTTTGTAATTTAACTAATAAAACTTTTAACTTTAGGCTACTGGTCATTTTAACATGTTGTCTAGTGGTTTGCTTAAGTTGTTAAAGTTATCATTATTTTTTGATTATTATTTCTATTAATCTGTGTGCTGTGTATGATTTATGTTTTCAGGAGCAAGAAGAAAAGCGTGGAGGACTACTTTCAAAAGAAAAAAACGACCCCCTGCACCCCCCCAAAAAAAGCAAAAAGTGGCAGAGTGTGTGTTATTTTAATGTGAATAAAGACCACTTTTTTGCAGAAAGCAAAGTTAATGTTATATTTTGTTAAAAAAGTTTAAAAAAAAAGGCACTGCTGCTGTTAATATTTTATTTATTTTTTGTTAGCATTTTCCTTGATTCAGATTTCTTTGCACAACAGTTTTATTTATTTAAAGACTATTTTATTTTTGTTTAATTTTGTTCAGATTGCTGTATTACTGTACTGAGTACTTGAATTTTGTTTGGAATTTTTTGTTAATTAAGAGCAATAAAAATGTAAGGAACGAAGAAATGTGTCTTTTTTCATTGATGTACATGAATTAGCATATGTAAATTACCATATAGGTCAAATAATCGAGAAATAATCGAGAATCGAAATTGAATCGAATTGAAATATTAATCGTTAGATTAATCGATGCATCGAAAAAATAATCGCTAGATTAATCGATTACAAAAATAATCGTTTGCCCCAGCCCTAATAGTGGTGTCTATGTAAATTGTTCGTGCTATTTGAGCTGACCATCACTCATGGTCAAGTGCATCATAAAATGGATGAAAGTCCTTCGGTGAGACATGTTTCAGTTCTTGAAGGTGCTTGAACTTCAGTGCTTTAATTTTCTGGGGGGATGTATAGAGTGGGGCCACGCTGACGCACACATTCCTCAGGGATGGGGATGTGAAGGGTTGCCAGTTGTCGGAGTGGAGTAATTTGAACTCCATACTTCCATCCACATTGTATCTAATAGAGAGATGAAAGAAAAGAGGGGTGTCGGGGAACAGAGATAGGAGGGAACCAAAAGCAAGTTTAGATTTATGAAACAAAATATTTGAATATGATATGGCAAATGTTTCATGTATGAAAAAGTAGTCTGTAGAAACCTGACTGCTCGGAGGTCATGCACCGTAGGATCGCCAACTTTGCTACCAGGTCGAATTGACTTGCAGATTTTCACTTTGCTGAAGTCTTGGAAAAAGCTGTAATCAACATACTTAAGCTCGTATGGTTTTGGACTTGAACAAGCTCCCCGAATGACTGCAGCATACTCAGCTGGAACATGTACATCTCGGTTCCTCAACTTTCTTTCGATCACACTGTGCACAGTCACATTCCATCTGTGTGTGGCCTCTTTGAAGGTACTTCTGCGTCACTTGCTTTTTCTTTCAGTGGCAAACTTCAAGAGGGCATTGCTCAGGACCAGATTTCGGTTTTGATAACCACCCCCATCACTCCAAAGAATGAATTCAGTGTGAGTAGGGTGTGTTTCAAGATATTCCACAATGCAGGAGGCAAACTCAATGGCTGAGACCTCACCCTCATGCCAAAGGTAATTTGTCGCTTCATGTGATGCCATATTGTAGATGGTAAAATTATGGACACCAAGCTTAATTTTGTAATAGAGGACAGACGCTTGAAGCTTTGGACAGAGGAGAAGGCCCTGCAGATCCATGCATGTAACCAAGGTGGTGTTATTTGCAAGTTGTTTGTCCCTATCTTTTTCTGCTCGTGCCTCGTCCTTCTTAACGCAGTGTTCCTCTTACCCAGCAACCAGGCACAGGCACAGCAAGTGTCACACTGGTCTTTCTTTGGATGGAACAATGACAGATTTAATTCTGTGTGTTACTGTACACTTGTCTTGACAGAGGCTGGATGCTGTTGGCTGCACATGCCTGCTTATATTGTGAGTGGAGATGATTGATTGACTTGAATAAAGGCTCCAGGTATATCTTGGAAGAGGAGGACCTACAGTAGTGCGATGGTACTTTCGGCAGTTTAAGAAGAAAGGACTTTAGGAAGTCCCGCTCCTCTGTCACCCTCACTCTTGCCGTCTTCTCAGGACTTTCCTCTCTTCTTCCAACCCATTTTAGAAAACTCCACTGCTTGATGCAAAGGGTCGACAGAAACATCCGCTGACAAACTGAGCCTTCTACCATCAACACATAAAAAACAACAGAGAGATGCTGACTCCAGAGACTGAAACGCTTCTGTCCGGCGCCGCTTGACATCACTCACCTCCACCAGTGACTTCACGTAGATTTTTTTTTCCCCAAAAAATACTTAAATATTTCTTCCCTCTTCCCCTCATGGATTTCAGTGCAGTGTAGTTTGCTGGATTCCTGATAGGACTCAGCCAGGCACCGCCCCTCCATTTTTCTTTCTTCTTTGTTGATGGATTCATTTTTTTTCTGTCCAAGATAAGATTGGCCCCTCATTCTTCTCCTTTTCTAGATGTTACCCATCCAAGCGTCTGGGTTGGCCCTCTTCCTTGACCTTCCCCGGTCAACAGCAACATCAACAGCATCTTCATATGCCATCCATCCATTATCATCCGCTTTATCTGGAGTCGGGTCGCGGGGGCAGCAGTCGGAGCAGGGATCCCCAGACTTCCCTCTCCCCGGACACTTCCTCCAGCTCTTCCGGGGGGACCCCAAGGCGTTCCCAGGCCAGCCGAGTGACGTAGTCACTCCAGCGTGTCCTGGGTCTTCCTCGGGGCCTCCTCCCGGTGGGACATGCCCGGAACACCTCACGAGGGAGGCGTCCAGGGGGCATCCTATACAGGTGCCCGAGCCACCTCAGCTGGCTCCTCTCGACGTGGAGGAGCAGCGGCTCTACTCCGAGCTCCTCCCGGGTGACAGAGCTCCTCACCCTATCTCTAAGGGAGCGCCCCGCCACCCTGCGGAGGAAACTCATTTCGGCCGCTTGTATCCGGGATCCCGTTCTTTCGGTCATGACCCAGAGTTCATGACCATAGGTGAGGATGGGAACGTAGATCGACCGGTAAATCGAGAGCTTTGCCTTTCGGCTCAGCTCCTTCTTCACCACGACGGACCGATACAATGACCGCATTACTGCGGCCGCCGCACCGATCCGCCTGTCGATCTCGCGCTCCGTTCTCTCCTCACTCGTGAACAAGACCCCAAGATACTTAAACTCCTCCACCTGAGGCAGGAACTCTCCCCCGACCTGGAGGGTGCAAGCCACCTTTTTCCGGTCGAGAACCATGGCCTCGGACTTAGAGGTGCTGATTCTCATCCCAGCTGCTTCACACTCGGCTGCAAACTGCCCCAGTGCATGCTGAAGGTCCTGGCTCGAGGGAGCCAACAAGACCACATCTGCAAAAAGCAGAGATGAAATCAAGTGGCTCCCGAACCGTACCCCCTCCGGCACTTTGCTGCGCCTAGAAATTCTGTCCATAAAAATAATGAACAGAACCGGTGACAAAGGGTAGCCCTGCCGGAGTCCAACACGCACCGGGAACAGGTCTGACTTACTGCCGGCAATGCGAACCAAGCTCCTGCTCCGGTCATACAGGGACTGTACAGCCCTCAGCAGAGGGCCTCCGACCCCATACTCTCGGAGCACCTCCCACAGGATGCCACATGGGACACGGTCGAAAGCCTTCTCCAAGTCCACAAAACACATGTGGACTGGTTGGGCAAACTCCCATGCACCCTCGAGCACCCTGCGGAGGGTGTAGAGCTGCTCCAGTGTTCCACGGCCAGGACGAAAACCGCATTGTTCCTCCTGAATCCGAGGTTCGACTATCGGCCGAATTCTCCTCTCCAGCACCCTGGAATAGACTTTCCCCGGGAGGCTGAGTAGTGTGATCCCCCGGTAGTTGGAACACACCCTCCGGTCCCCCTTTTTGAAGAGAGGGACCACCACCCCGGTCTGCCAGTCCAGAGGCACTGTCCCCGACTGCCACGCAATGCTGCAGATGCGTTTCAGCCACGACAGCCCTGCAACATCCAGAGACTTGAGGTACTCAGGGCGGATCTCATCCACCCCCGGTGCCTTGCCACTGAGGAGCTTCCGGACTACCTCAGTGACTTCAGCTTGGGTGATGAATGAATCAACCTCTGAATCCTCAGCCTCTGCGTCCTCGACGGAAGGCGTGCCAGTGGGATTGAGGAGATCCTCGAAGTATTCCTTCCACCGTCCGACGATATCCCCAGTCGAGGTCAACAGCTCCCCTCCTCCACTGTAAACAGTGTTGGCGGAGCACTGCATCCCCCTCCTGAGGCAACGGATGGTTTGCCAGAATTTCCTTGAGGCCGACCGGTAGTCCTCCTCCATGGCCTCCCCGAACTTTTCCCATACCCGAGTTTTTGCTTCCGTGACCGCCCGGGCTGCCGTCCGCTTGGCCTGCCGGTACCCGTCAGCTGCCTCGGGAGTCCCCCGAGCTAGCCAGGCTCGGTAGGACTCCTTCTTCAGCTTGACAGCATCCCTTACTTCCGGGGTCCACCACCGGGTTCGGGGATTACCGCCGCGACAAGCGCCGGACTAGACCTTACGGCCACAGCTCCAGACGGCCGCGTCAACAATGGAAGTGGAGAACCAGGGCTCCAGACTAACATTTTTCACTAGGAGCACAGTGGCCCCTAACTTAAAATTTTAGGGGCGCAAGCAGAAAATTTAGGAGCGCACACCGAAATCAACTTGCAAAGTTTTCCTATAATGTTCACTGTATTACTGATAAATACTTTGACAATAAATGCAGAAACTACAATCTTATAAATTCATATTTTATTGTGCAACAGTTTTAACATTAACCAGTTAAACAGCTTAAAAATACAAAGTGAATATTTATCCTGTGCTGACAATAACAGAACAAGTTTTAGACACATAACTTGTGCCTAAACACTTCCTAGAAAAGATGTTTCAGACTGGCACTGTGTTTGGTCAATGTGTCATGTTTTAACATTAATGTTTAACGTTACTTGGTAGAAAGTACGAGCTGATAGGCCGCTTCGCCGCCATTTTCCATTGTTTTGATGCCGGTATGTGAAATCTGTGAATTCGCGCGATAACTCCAAAGACCCGCCTCTTTTCACATTAGCCTATCACAGTGGTCATTTCGCCCCCCCCCGCTCTCACACCATTGGCCAGCCGTCTCCTTTTGGAGTAAATGTTGCATAGCAAACCAGCTCATTTTTGCATTACCGCCAACTAGTGGACTGTAAGTTTGTCAGCAAAAAAATAAATAAATAAATCGGCAAATTTACTTGTCGCGCATGCGCGAGTAGATTAAAGATTTACTCGCACTGTCACAGATTTTGGTCGCAAAATGCGACCATTTGGTCGCAGTCTGGAGCCCTGAGAACATGGTCCATTCAGACTCAATGTCTCCGGCTTCCCTCGGAATCTGGTCAAAGCTCTCCCGGAGGTGGGAGTTGAAGACCTCCCTGACAGGGGATTCTGCCAGACGTTCCCAGCAGACCCTCACGATACGCTTGGGTCTGCCAAGTCTGACCAGCTTCCTCCCCTGCCAGCGGATCCAACTCACCACCAGGTGGTGTTCAGTTGACAGCTCAGCCCCTCTCTTCACCCGAGTGTCCAAGACATACGGCCGGAGATCAGATGACACGACTACAAAGTCGATCATTGACCTCCGGCCTAGGGTGTCCTGGTGCCACGTGCACTGATGGACACCCTTATGCCTGAACATGGTGTTCGTTATGGACAAACTGGCTAGCACAGAAGTCCAATAACAAAACACCGCTTGGGTTCAGATCGGGGAGGCCGTTCCTCCCAATCACACCTCTCCAGGTAACACTGTCGCTGCCCACGTGGGCATTGAAGTCCCCCAGCAGAACGATGGAGTCCCCGGTTGGAGCACTTTCCAGCACCCCTCCCAGGGCCTCCAGGAAGGCCGGGTACTCTGCACTGCCATTCGGCCCGTAGGCCGAGACAACAGTGAGAGACCTATCCCCGACCCGAAGGCGCAGGGAAACGACCCTCTCGTTCAGTGGGGAGAACTCCAACACATGGCGGCTGAGCTGGGGGGCTATGAGCAAGCCCACACCAGCTCGCCGCCTCTCACCGTGAGCAACTCCAGAGTGGAAGAGAGTCCACTCTCTCTCAAGGAGTTGGGTTCCAGAGCCCAGGCTGTGCGTGGAGGTGAGCCCGACTATCTCTAGTCGATACCTCTCAGCCTCCTCGCACGAGCTCAGGCTCTTTCCCCCCCAGTGAGGTGACATTCCATGTCCCTAAAGCCAGAGTCGTTGTCCGGGGTTTGGGTCGCCGGGGCCCCCGCCCACGGCTGCCACCCAAAACACACGGCACCGACCCCTCATGGTCCTTCCTGCGGATGGTGGGCCTACTGGAAGGCGGGCCCACGTCGCTCCTTCGGGCTGGGCCCGGCCGGGTCCCGTGGGCGGAGACCCGGCCACCAGGCGCTCGCCTGCGAGCCCCAACCCCAGGCCTGGCTCCAGGGTGGGGCCCCGGTGACGCCGATCCGGGCGACGTGCACGTCCTTGGTATCATTTTTTTGCTCATGAGGGGTTTTGGAACCGCTCTTAGTCTGACCCGTCACCTAGGACCTGTTTGCCTTGGGAGACCCTACTAGGGGCATTAAGCCCCGGACAACATAGCTCCCAGGATCATTCGGGTGCTCAAACCCCTCCACCACGGTAAGGTGGCGGTTCAAGGAGGGGATCTTCATATGATTAAAAGAAAAACAAAAGAAAACATGTTTAACAAATTCACGTTTCTCTTACATGGTTTCTTAGCATCTGGATGTATGTGTGTCAGTGTGTAGGCGTGCATTAAAGTTTGGCATTGCTGTGGTGTGTGTGTGTGTGCTTGTATTCCTATACATATGGGGACATTGATCTGTTCACACAGTCACGCCGTGGGGACCTCTGACAGTATGGGGACCAAAACCGAGGTCCCCAAAAGGGAAAGTGCTTTAAATGAATGCAGCAGTCAGTCTGAAGGTGCCTGTGTGGTTTTTAGCTTTGGCCCATAATTCACCATTTTCTGTCGGGACACACACACACACACACACACACACACACACACACACACACACACACACACACACACACACACACACACACACACACACACACACACAGATTTCTCACTATTGCCCCCTACGGATCCCGGTTGGTATTGCACTTAATAGTTCACATTAGGGATGGGCATTCGTTTTAGTTGTCTTAGTCGATCGTCGGGGGAATTAATCGTTAATATATATTTTTTTTTTTTGCGTTGCTTTGCAACAGTTCAGTACCAGTTGAGGATCCATTTATATGCTTATAGGATTAAGTATTCACATTCTAAATTAAATCACAAAAACAGTGTTTTCCTCATTGGGATCTTTATTATTAGATGAACAACTCGGTTAAACCTAAACTAAGCAACAGAGCCTGCAGCTCGAAGCCGGCGCTCATAAACATGACTAAAAATAAACACAACCCTAGTTTCTTCCCAAAATAATAACAATAATATATAAAAAAATCATGTTATAACTTAACCAAAAATGTATTATAAATTCGGACAGGTTTTGCCAAATGTAACGCAAAATATTTTAAAAAAGGCAGAGAAAGAAGGCCGAGAACAATGAATTAGGCTTAGTATCAAAGCTTCTGAAAATAGAACCAGTAACTCACACAACTTCAGCACCAGTCTACGGATTTTTGTTCAGAAAGATGAGCATGTTGACATGGTCCGGGGTCAGACACGAGCGCAGCCTGGTGACAGTCAGTCCAGCCACCGAAAACACCCGCTCTGAGGGGACCGACGGTGCGGTGATGCATGAATACCTCCGTGCTAACTTGGCAAAGTGGGGGAACAACTTTCCACCAGCTGTAGGGGTGCAATCCAGGGCCTCAGAAAGTTCTTTATTTCTGCTTCGATGCCAACCTCGCCTTGAGTGGTATTGAGTTGATTGAGATCGGGCGAAAATAAGTGTACTGAAAGGAAACTATCGCGAAGTGTGTGGCGATGTACACTTTCCGTACTCAACGTCATCTTAGCTACGCAGCGGAAGAAGGCGGAGCCAGGCTGCATTTTCCACATAGCCTGCATTAATAGTCATTTTGTAGTTTTTATAGTATTATAGTTTTTATAGCTGCTAGGCATAAAGAGTTCACCGCACAAAGCGGGATGTTTATTGCGGGGGAGGAGCCCGCAAATTTAAATATTGCCCCAGTGTGGTAAAATGTTTAATTGCACACGGCATTAGTTTAGCCGATGAAAAATTTACGTAATCGACGAAATTCTTAACGATCAATTAGTCGATCGTCGATTAATCATGCCCATCCCTAGTTCACACACACCGCCACCAAATATGGTAAGTACCGCCCCTTCCTGGTCCCAATGAAGTATGTATTCAAATACTAAGAACTTCTTTCAGTGTTAATCAACAATGAGGCTATTGGAAATGTATTTTTGTAACAGATGCCAACTACAGTGCTAAGAACTTGTGTAGAGAAGACACAAGTTATATATCGCCATGGGCAGATTACCGGTACTTTGGCATGTTCTAATTGTGTGCTTGTGTGCACGAAGTAAGTTAGATATCAACAAGTCTTTTTTAATTTAATTTTAAACTTTATTAAATAAAAAATACAATTTATAGGAATTTTAATTGTTTTGTAATTAATTGAGTGCTGGATTGAAAGAATATATTGCTTGATCTAGTAAAAGCAATAAAACATGTCTTCTTATTAGTGAATTAGCATTTATAGATATGGTATTTTGTATGGAGCCAGTTTCCTGCCATAATTCAAACCTGAAAAAAAAAGTTTCAAAGGCTTGTTAGTCTGGGTTTGAAAACTCAACACCTTGTAAAAAAGGGTTTTGCAACACTGAAAAAAGAGATTATATCCTGAAAAAAATTCTAACATCTGTAAACATGATTTTGTGTTTTTCACAAACATATTTTCCGGGCTGTGCGTGATTGACAGTGCTCTGCCGATGACAAGAATAACAAGCGGTTGATTTTGATTTCCATTTTCTGGAACCATGGCTGGTAGAAGCCTGTCTCCCAGCCATGGTTCCAGAAAATGGAAATCAAAATCAATTTTGATTTCCATTACTCTATTGGAATGGACTTAGTAAATTTTTCAATAAGCATTTTGCAGAAATTCTACTTTTAAATCTCTGTTTGAGACAAGTGTTCAGGTGTGTATAGCAGCACTCATGAACCTGTGCTGATGAATCAGTGACAATGAAGTTAATGTAAATAATCTACCGCCTGAACAGGGACTTGAACCCTGGACCCTCAGATTAAAAGTCTGATGCTCTACCGGCTGAGCTATCCAGGCTTCAATGAGTCAATTTATTGGCACATCGAAAACCGATTTCAATTTTCCATTAAAATTACCTGTACCAGCTACATAGAATCAAAGCCATGAGCTGTGCTTGCTGTAGAAAATTGTTTTTTTCATTTTATGAGATCGCTTTCTGTGCGGGGAATTAGCTCAAATGGTAGAGCGCTCGCTTAGCATGTGAGAGGTAGCGGGATCGATGCCTGCATTCTCCAATGTCTTGCATTCCTGGTTCTTTGCAAATAACCTCTGCAACTGGAAGGTTAAACCCAATGCATCACATTATTCAGTATATTAGAGTGCCGATTACTTTGTTTGAATAGACTTAGTAAATTTTTCAATGAGCATTTTGCAAAAATTCTACTTTTAAATCTCTCTGTTTGAGACAAGTGTTCAGGTGTGTATACCAGCACTCATGAACCTGTGCTGAAGAATCAGTGACAATGAAGTTCAATGTAAATAATCTACCGCCTTAACAGGGACTTGAACCCTGGACCCTCAGATTAAACGTCTGATGCTCTACTGGCTGAGCTATCCAGGCTTCAATGAGTCAATTTATTGGCACATCGAAAATGGATTTCAATTTTCCATTAAAATTACCTGTACCAGCTACATAGAATTCAGGTTTGTATACCAGCACTCATCAACCTGTGCTGAGGAATCAGTGTCAATTAAGTTAATGGAAATAAACTACTGCCTGAACAGGGACAGAAAACGGATTTCAAATTTCCATTAAAAATACCTGTACCAGCTACATAGAATCAAAGCCATGAGCTGTGCTTGCTGTAGAAAATTGTTTTTTTATCTTATCAGATGGCTGTCTGTGCGGGGAATTAGCTCAAATGGTAGAGCGCTCGCTTAGCATGTGAGAGGTAGCGGGATCGATGCCTGCATTCTCCAATGTCTTGCGTTCCTCAAAGATTTTTCCAGTTAAGGACAATGAATAAGAAATCGGCGACAGTGTGTTGGAGAACATTTGGTTCTTTGCAAAGAACCTCTGCAACTGGAAGGTTAAACCCAATGCCTCATATTATATATATCGGCACTCTAATATATTCAGTATATTAGAGTGCCGATTACTTTGTTTGAATAGACTTTAGTAAATTATTCAATGTGCATTTTGCAAAAGTTCTGCTTTTAAATCTCTCTGTATGAGACAAGTGTTCTGGTTTGTATACCAGCACTCATGAACCTGTGCTGAGGAATCAGTGACAATGAAGTTAATGTAAATAATCTTGCGCCTGAACAGGGACTTGAACCCTGGACCCTCAGATTAAAAGTCTGATGCTCTACCGGCTGAGCTATCCAGGCTTCTTTGGGTGAATTTATTGGCACATCGAAAACGGATTTCAATTTTCCATTGAAATTACCTGTACCAGCTCCATCGAATCAAAGCCATGAGCTGTGCTTGCTGTAGAAAATTGTTTTTTTTATTTTATGAGATCTTTTTCTGTGCGGGGAATTAGCTCAAATGGTAGAGCGCTCGCATAGCATGTGAGAGGTAGGGGGATCGATGCCTGCATTCTCCAATTTCTTGCGTTCCTCAAAGATTTTTCCAGTTAAGGACAATGAATAAGAAATCGGCTAAAGTGTGTTGGAGAACATTTGGTTCTTTGCAAATAACCTCTGCAACTGGAAGGTTAAACCCAATGCATCCCATTATTCAGTATATTAGATAGTGCCGATTACTTTATTGGAATACACTTTAGTAAATTATTCAATGTGCATTTTGCAAATTTGCTTCTTTTAAATCTCTCTGTATGAGACAAGTGTTCAGGTTTGTCTACCAGCACTCATGAACCTGTGCTGAGGAATCAGTGACAATGGAGTTAATGTAAAAATAATCTTCCGCCTGAACAGGGACTTGAACCCTGGACCCTCAAATTAAAAGTCTGATGCTCTACCGGCTGAGCTATCCAGGCTTCATTGAGGGAATTAATTGGCACATTAAAAACAATTTCAGTTTTCCATTAAAATTAACTTTACCAGCTACATAGAATCAAAGCCATGAGCTGTGCTTTCTGTAGAAAATTGTTTTTTTTATCTTATGAGATTGATTTATGAAAGGGGAATTAGCTCAAATGGTAGAGCGCTCGCTTAGCATGTGAGAGGTAGCGGGATCGATGCCTGCATTCTCCAATGTCTTGCGTTCCTCAAAGATTTTTCCAGTTAAGGACAATGAATAAGAAATCGGCCAAAATGTGTTGGAGAACATTTGGTTCTTTGCAAAGAACCTCTGCAACTGGAAGGTTAAACCCAATGCATCATATTATTCAGTATATTAGAGTGCCGATTACTTTGTTTGAATAGACTTTAGTAAATTATTCAATGTGCATTTTGCAAAAATTCTGCTTTTAAATCTCTCTGTATGAGACAAGTGTTCAGGTTTGTATACCAGCACTCATGAACCTGTGCTGAGAAATCAGTGACAATGAAGTTAATGTAAATAATCTTCCGCCTGAACAGGGACTTGAACCCTGGACCCTCAGATTAAAAGTCTGATGCTCTACCGGCTGAGCTATCCAGGCTTCAATGAGTCAATTTATTGGCACATCGAAAACGGATTTCAATTTTCCATTAAAATTACCTGTACCAGCTACATAGAATCAAAGCCATGAGCTGTGCTTGCTGTAGAAATTTTTTTTTTTTTATTTTATGAGATCTTTTTCTGTGCGGGGAATTAGCTCAAATGGTAGAGCGCTCGCATAGCATGTGAGAGGTAGGGGGATCGATGCCTGCATTTTCCAATGTCTTGCATTCCTGGTTCTTTGCAAATAACCTCTGCAACTGGAAGGTTTAACCCAATGCATCACATTGTTCAGTATATTAGATAGGGCCAATTACTTTATTGGAATAGACTTAGTAAATTTTTCAATGAGCATTTTGCAAAAATTCTACTTTTAAATCTCTCTGTTTGAGACAAGTGTTCAGGTTTGTATACCAGCACTCATGAACCTGTGCTGCGGAATCAGTGACAATGGAGTTAATGTAAATAATCTTCCGCCTGAACATGGACTTGAACCCTGGACCCTCAGATTAAAAGTCTGATGCTCTACCGGCTGAGCTATCCAGGCTTCAATGAGTCAATTTATTGGCACATCGAAAACGGATTTCAATTTTCCATTAAAATTACCTGTACCAGCTACATAGAATCAAAGCCATGAGCTGTGCTTGCTGTAGAAAATTGTTTTTTTATCTTATCAGATGGCTTTCTGTGCGGGGAATTAGCTCAAATGGTAGAGCGCTCGCTTAGCATGTGAGAGGTAGCGGGATCGATGCCTGCATTCTCCAATTTCTTGCGTTCCTCAAAGATTTTTCCAGTTAAGGACAATGAATAAGAAATCGGCTAAAGTGTGTTGGAGAACATTTGGTTCTTTGCAAATAACCTCTGCAACTGGAAGGTTAAACCCAATGCATCACATTATTCAGTATATTAGATAGTGCCGATTACTTTATTGGAATACACTTTAGTAAATTATTCAATGTGCATTTTGCAAATTTGCTTCTTTTAAATCTCTCTGTATGAGACAAGTGTTCAGGTTTGTCTACCAGCACTCATGAACCTGTGCTGAGGAATCAGTGACAATGGAGTTAATGTAAAAATAATCTTCCGCCTGAACAGGGACTTGAACCCTGGACCCTCAGATTAAAAGTCTGATGCTCTACCGGCTGAGCTATCCAGTCTTCATTGAGGGAATTAATTGGCACATTAAAAACAGATTTCAGTTTTCCATTAAAATTAACTTTACCAGCTACATAGAATCAAAGCCATGAGCTGTGCTTGCTGTAGAAAATTGTTTTTTTCATTTTATGAGATGGCTTTCTGAAAGGGGAATTAGCTCAAATGGTAGAGCGCTCGCTTAGCATGTGAGAGGTAGCGGGATCGATGCCTGCATTCTCCAATGTCTTGCATTCCTGGTTCTTTGCAAATAACCTCTGCAACTGGAAGGTTAAACCCAATGCATCACATTGTTCAGTATATTAGATAGTGCCGATTACTTTATTGGAATAGACTTAGTAAATTTTTCAATGAGCATTTTGCAAAAATTCTACTTTTAAATCTCTGTTTGAGACAAGTGTTCAGGTGTGTATACCAGCACTCATGAACCTGTGCTGAAGAATCAGTGACAATGAAGTTAATGTAAATAATCTACTGCCTGAACAGGGACTTGAACCCTGGACCCTCAGATTAAAAGTCTGACCTGCTGAGCTATCCAGACTTCAATGAGTCAATTTATTGGCACATCGAAAACGGATTTCAATTTTCCATTAAAATTACCTGTACCAGCTACATAGAATTCAGGTTTGTATACCAGCACTCATCAACCTGTGCTGAGGAATCAGTGTCAATTAAGTTAATGGAAATAAACTACTGCCTGAACAGGGACAGAAAACGGAATTTCAAATTTCCATTAAAAATACCTGTACCAGCTACATAGAATCAAAGCCATGAGCTGTGCTTGCTGTAGAAAATTGTTTTTTTTATCTTATCAGATGGCTGTCTGTGCGGGGAATTAGCTCAAATGGTAGAGCGCTCGCTTAGCATGTGAGAGGTAGCGGGATCGATGCCTGCATTCTCCAATGTCTTGCGTTCCTCAAAGATTTTTCCAGTTAAGGACAATGAATAAGAAATCGGCTAAAGTGTGTTGGAGAACATTTGGTTCTTTGCAAATAACCTCTGCAACTGGAAGGTTAAACCCAATGCATCACATTATTCAATATATTAGATAGTGCCGATTACTTTATTGGAATACACTTTAGTAAATTATTCAATGTGCATTTTGCAAAATTGCTGCTTTTAAATCTCTGCATGAGACAAGTGTTCAGGTTTGTATACCAGCACTCATGAACCTGTGCTGCGGAATCAGTGACAATGGAGTTAATGTAAATAATCTTCCGCCTGAAGAGGGACTTGAACCCTGGACCCTCAGATTAAAAGTCTGATGCTCTACCGGCTGAGCTATCCAGGCTTCAGTGAATGAATTTATTGGCACATCAAAAACGGATTTCAATTTTCCATTAAAATTACCTGTACCAGCCACATAGAATCAAAGCCATGAGCTGTGCTTGCTGTAGAAAATTGTTTTTTTATTTTATGAGATGGCTTTCTGAAAGGGGAATTAGCTCAAATGGTAGAGCGCTCGCTTAGCATGTGAGAGGTAGCGGGATCGATGCCTGCATTCTCCAATGTCTTGCATTCCTGGTTCTTTGCAAATAACCTCTGCAACTGGAAGGTTAAACCCAATGCATCACATTGTTCAGTATATTAGATAGTGCCGGTTACTTTATTGGAATAGACTTAGTAAATTTTTCAATTAGCATTTTGCAAAAATTCTACTTTTAAATCTCTGTTTGAGACAAGTGTTCAGGTGTGTATACCAGCACTCATGAACCTGTGCTGAAGAATCAGTGACAATGAAGTTAATGTAAATAATCTACCGCCTGAACAGGGACTTGAACCCTGGACCCTCAGATTAAAAGTCTGACCGGCTGAGCTATCCAGACTTCAATGAGTCAATTTATTGGCACATCGAAAACGGATTTCAATTTTCCATTAAAATTACCTGTACCAGCTACATAGAATTCAGGTTTGTATACCAGCACTCATCAACCTGTGCTGAGGAATCAGTGTCAATTAAGTTAATGGAAATAAACTACTGCCTGAACAGGGACAGAAAACGGATTTCAAATTTCCATTAAAAATACCTGTACCAGCTACATAGAATCAAAGCCATGAGCTGTGCTTGCTGTAGAAAAATGTTTTTTTATCTTATCAGATGGCTGTCTGTGCGGGGAATTAGCTCAAATGGTAGAGCGCTCGCTTAGCATGTGAGAGGTAGCGGGATCGATGCCTGCATTCTCCAATGTCTTGCGTTCCTCAAGGATTTTCCAGTTAAGGACAATGAATAGAAATCGAATATGTGCGGCTAACAGTGTGTTAAAAAGGAGAAATCCCCACCCCCCCCCCCCCCCCACCCCCCCACTATTTTGCCCCCCCCCCCCCCCCGTCTTTGCCAAATAACCTCTGCCCCCCCCACCCCCCCACACCCTGGACACCCCCAACCGTTCCCCCAAACACCTCAATGCATCACATTATTCAGTATATTAGATAGTGCCGATTACTTTATTGGAATACACTTTAGTAAATTATTCAATGTGCATTTTGCAAAATTGCTGCTTTTAAATCTCTCTGCATGAGACAAGTGTTCAGGTTTGTATACCAGCACTCATGAACCTGTGCTGCGGAATCAGTGACAATGGAGTTAATGTAAATAATCTTCCGCCTGAACAGGGACTTGAACCCTGGACCCTCAGATTAAAAGTCTGATGCTCTACCGGCTGAGCTATCCAGGCTTCATTGAGGAAATTAATTGGCACATCGAAAGCAGATTTCAATTTTCCATTAAAATTACCTGTACCAGCTACATAGAATCAAAGCCATGAGCTGTGCTTGCTGTAGAAAATTGTTTTTTTATCTTATCAGATGGCTGTCTGTGTGGGGAATTAGCTCAAATGGTAGAGCGCTCGCTTAGCATGTGAGAGGTAGCGGGATCGATGCCTGCATTCTCCAATGTCTTGCATTCCTGGTTCTTTGCAAATAACCTCTGCAACTGGAAGGTTAAACCCAATGCATCACATTGTTCAGTATATATAGATAGTGCCGATTTACTTTATTTGAATAGACTTAGTAAATTTTTCAATGAGCATTTGCAAAAATTCTACTTTTTAAATCTCTCTTGTTTGGAGACAAGTGTTCAGGTGTGTATACCAGCACTCATTGAACCTGTGCTGAAGAATCAGTGACAATGAAGTTAATGTAAATAATCTACCCGCCTGAACAGGGACTTGAACCCTGGACCTCTCAGATTAAAAGTCTGACCGGCCTGAGCTATCCAGACTTCAATGAGTCAATTTATTGGCACAATCGAAAAACGGATTTCAATTTTCCATTAAAATTACCTGTACCAGCTACATAGAATTCAGGTTTGTATAACCAGCACTCATCACCTGTGCTGAGGAATCAGTGTCAATTAAGTTAATGGAAATAAACTACTGCCTGAACAGGGACAGAAAACGGATTTCAAATTTCCATTAAAATACCTGTACCAGCTACATAGAATCAAAGCCATGAGCTGTGCTTGCTGTAGAAAATTGTTTTTTTATATCTTATCAGTTGGCTGTCTGTGAGGGATTTAGCTCAAATGTAGAGCGCTCGCTTAGCATGTGAGAGGTAGCGGGATCGATGCCTGCATTCTCCAATGTCTTGCGTTCCTCAAAGATTTTTCCAGTTAAGGACAATGAATAAGAAATCGGCTAAAGTATGTTGGAGAACATTTGGTTCTTTGCCAATAACCTCTGGCAACTGGAAGGTTAAACCCAATGCATCACATTATTCAGTATATTAGATAGTGCCGATTACTTTATTGGAATACACTTTAGTAAATTATTCAATGTGCATTTTGCAAAATTGCTGCTTTTAAATCTCTGCATGAGACAAGTGTTCAGGTTTGTGTACCAGCACTCATGAACCTGTGCTGCGGAATCAGTGACAATGGAGTTAATGTAAATAATCTTCCGCCTGAAGAGGGACTTGAACCCTGGACCCTTTGATTAAATGTCTGATGCTCTACCGGCTGAGCTATCCAGGCTTCATTGAGGTAATTAACTGGCACATCGAAAGCAGATTTCAATTTTCCATTAAAATTACCTGTACCAGCTACAGAGAATCATAAGCCCATGAGCTGTGCTTGCTGTAGAAATTGTTTTTTTTTATCTTATGAGATTGATTTTTGAGCGGGGAATTAGCTCCACTGGTAGAGCGCTCGCTTAGCATGTGAGAGGTAGCGGGATCGATGCCTGCATTCGCTCCAAAGTCTTGCATTCCTGTTCTTTGCAAATAACCTCTGCAACTGGAAGGTTAAACCCAATGCATCACATTATTCAGTATATTAGAGTGCCGATTACTTTGTTTGAATAGACTTTAGTAAATTGTTCAATGTGCATTTTTCAAAAATTCTGCTTTTAACTCTCTCTGTATGAGACAAGTGTTCAGGTTTTTATACCAGCACTCATGAACCTGTGCTGAGGAATCAGTGACAATGGAGTTAATGTAAATAATCTTCCGCCTGAACAGGGACTTGAACCCTGGACCCTCAGATTAAAAGTCTGATGCTCTACCGGCTGAGCTATCCAGGCTTCAGTGAATGAATTTATTGGCACATCAAAAACGGATTTCAATTTTCCATTAAAATTACCTGTACCAGCCACATAGAATCAAAGCCATGAGCTGTGCTTGCTGTAGAAAATTGTTTTTTTATTTTATGAGATGGCTTTTTGAAAGGGGAATTAGCTCAAATGGTAGAGCGCTCGCTTAGCATAGCATGTGAGAGGTAGCGGGATCGATGCCTGCATTCTCCAATGTCTTGCATTCCTGGTTCTTTGCAAATAACCTCTGGCAACTGGAAGGTTAAACCCAATGCATTCATATTATTCAGTATATTAGAGTGCCGATTACTTTGTTTGAATAGACTTTAGTAAAGTTGTTCAATGAGCAATTTATTCCACATGTCTTGCTTTTAGAATCTCTCTGATGTAGAATAAGTGTTC